>JAWQRJ010003731.1:0-11720 GCA_033557515.1 Diorygopyx duplodentatus
ATAAATTGCATCGGCCACAAAAGCTAACGACGGCAACTAACGACGAAACACTAAACAAAGATGAAAAGCCTCGCTTCTTCCATGAACCATCACCAGAAACTGTGAGTTCGTCTTTTGGCTTGCCAGCCTCTTTATTCATTTCTCTCTCCTGAGTGACGGCAAATGACAGAACAGTTTCATAAATAGCAGATGCAGCTGTGTGAATATTCTGTAAGATTGCTGCGTATGTTGAATTGCCGATGCCAGGGCATATGCTCATTAAACTGCAGAAAAGATTTATTCCTTCATGTCCGATTCCCAATAATCGCATCACAAAAACAAAATGTCGATTGACTTCACACGAATTTTGTATCATCCGACATGAATTAATCATTTGGGTTTCTTCACATTTGCATGACATACTAATTTTAAAACCCAAGCCTCATAAAGTACACATAAATACACAAAACTTGTCGCAATTGGCACATTCAAGTTCATGCTTCCTAAAAGTTTCTTCATTGACGTTGATGCAAATTCTGTTTCCTGCTCTAGTGAGTGGCGATTTCCATGAGATGTTCGTTTTTTGTTATATTTATTGAGTTTAGAGAATATAACGACTTCTCTATTGTGCATTTATATACCTAATAACCTGTGTTTGTATTAAAAGCGCTCAGGTAAGAAACCGAAGCACAAGAGAAGGGGTCCGATTCTCCGCCTCATCGAGTGCGAAGTTCTGCTTTTGTCATCTGTAGACCCGTTTTCTCTGAGGTTAGGTGCGCACAGATTAAGAAAAAGCCAGACGGGAGGATTGCCTATCTCTAAATATTATACGATCTATGAGAAGTGTAACGATAGAGAAACTTACAATTGACTATTCTAGGTGTTGCGCTAAAGCAGCTAACTAGCTTTTTTACAAACCTTAAAGAGGCGGAGGAGGAATCATCTTCGGAAGATGCTTAGTGTTTCGTAACAATGGCCTTTATATAAGACCTAATAAAATTGATGATAAGACTTTAAGTGAATTGATGAAAGTGATTGTAATCTAAAAAGAAACTCTTAGTTAAAATTTATACAATTGTTTATATTATATAAATATATATATAAATATTATATACATTAAAAATATACAATAAAGTTTGGACAAAAAAAAAACGAAAAAGAGAATAGTGCGGAATGGAACCACCCACCAACTTCATCATCATCAACAACTACTACAGCACAGGTGCCCTGTGACCGTGGAATCATGGACCCAAAAAATTACTGCTAACTTATAAGTGATTATATATAGATTTATGTTTTTTACTTTTAAATTAAAATTACCTACCGTTGTTCTAACAAACAATGCATTGCTCTTGATCCTTATACATTATATATTATTTTATTATAAATAAATAAATATATATTTACATTATATAACTATATATTTTATATTATTTTTATTGTTAACGTTATTTTACCGAAAGAAAAAACAAAAAACCACCCTCCTTCTTCTGTATGTAATTTTCGCAATACATTGTTTGCTAGACGAGATTTTTTTTATTAAGATCAACTGTTACGAGCTGTTGTGTATTGCCTCATCAAAGAAAAGTTGTCTTCTATTTGTTTGTAAATCTTATATTATTATTTTCTTTTTGTTTATCGGAACATTAGACTTTCTTACCATTAAGTTATTATTTGTAGGTAATAATTGTTCTGTATAATAAACTATACAGTTGCACACTTCATTTTCTTAGGTCCTTTTCTATATATTATGTATTATTTATATATATATAAATGAAATATGTAAATATAAACATACAGAACAACTAGTCTTAAGCTGAAATACCGAGCGATAATTTTAGGGCTACGTTGATTGACGATGGATTTATATTGTGTACAATTTACTTTCCCCTTGTATGTGTAATTACTCGAAGACGGATTCCTTTTGAAACGAACGGATTACGCAATAATACCTCATCTGCGTTGTTATTGTTATTACGAGTGTATTAATTATACGTCTCTCCTATTTTGCAGCGTTAGTCTGACGGCGAAAACCCTTCCCTGCCCGTACGAATCAGATGATATCGCAAATGTTAAATAGTGTCGATAATAAAAAGAGAATTGTTGATATGTCTGTTCTTGATACACACGATTGTCGACGCTGACGTTTAGTACAGGAACTACTGCGTTTTCATCAATAAATCTGTAGATTAGATTATGACTACACACTTTTTATTCCACTCTGTATCCGGTTTTATTGTTGTGTACAGAAATCTTTGTTCCGATTAAATTAAAAACTACCCTCTGTAAAAAAGAAAGAGTTTTTGGGTCCATCGGTTTCATAGAACCGTCCAGGTTGAAGAACATGTAATAAAAGAACCGAATTTTGTAATTAATGAAAATTGTTTAATTAATTTGAATAGTCCAAACAGCAATGTATAAATATTAAGTAAAGATTTTTTTTTTAGTAAAAAAAAATACAATCTTAGTGATAGGTAAGTATTTCTTTGATAAATAACAATTAAGAGACTAAGGTTTTGTACGCAACTCTATTTATTTATTACCATTATTTTTAATATAACAGCACCGCGATTCGACACACTTTAATTATAAATACTATTGTTGGTGTTAATAAGTGTTATTTGTACTTCATAATACAAAACTATTCCTTGATTATTTTCTATAAAGTTAAATACTATACAGAATGAATTAATTATATGTGATCACTAAAATTTACTTATTGGTGTCTTCTATTTTTGATTCACTCTCTTGTTTGAGCTTTTTCTTTGCTTTTATGTCCGCCATAGTTTGTTCAATTGACCTACAATCTTTCTTATTTTCACTAGGAACTGAAAAAAAATCACATTACAGTACAGTTGCAAGTTTTTTAAAAATGGTCTAAATTTCATTAGTAGGGAAATAAGGTTGTTTGAAAGGAAACACTGTTCTCGATGCCTGCGAGTATCACCTGAAGAAAAGCCCAAGTTGTTCAAAAACAACCCATTCTCGTCGGCTGTGGATGCAGTGGCACTTACACATTTTCCGCCACGTTTCAATTAATTGAAATGTGTTGAAGTTGGTGATAAAATTAAGTGAACAATAGTAATGAAACGAACAATATCAGTTTAAAATCAACCCTTCAAAAGAAAACGAATTATTATTTTATTATATTTTCTATTTATCTTCCTTACATTAAGCGAAAGTGCACAATAAGAAGGGAAAACACAGCCACACTCGCTAATAAACGGACCGATTGGGAATGTTTTAAACGGGAGAATGATGTTATCAGTTAAAATAAAAACATAAGGACAACTAGATATCGAAGAAGAAAAGCACACAGCAAACAGCTGAGAAATATACATACGGATTTAGTTGCAGAAAAGCGTAAGGCCAGGAAAAAATGGCAATAGTCATAAGCAAGGAAATTCAACAAAGAAAAAACTAGTCAGACAACGCCTATCTGAGAAAGCTACCAAATAATAAGAACTCGGACTGCTGAAGTATGTTCCAAAGTTGTGGAAACTAGCAGAAGTAATGATGATAAGCGGAAGTAGATGATCATATAGAGCTATATCTTTACTATCAGTAATATCAAAACTTTTTGAAAAAGTGTGCCTCTTCAACAACTAAAATCAGTAATACAAGAACAAAATGAATTCTCAACCAATTCGGATTTTGTAGCCAACATTCTACCAAGTGTAGAGGATTTCCAGTATCATATAAAAATCCCTCGAGGAAAAAAAGTTTGCTGCACAATATTTCTGGATGTTGCGCAAATCTTTAGCAAAGTATACCAGAGGGGCTTAGAGTATAAGTTGAAATGTTTACTACCCACATCTTACAGCGATATACTTACATCATATACAACAAATATTTTAAACACACAATCAACACCCATATGACTATAGAGCAACAAAAAAAACATCCCATCTTGTCAAAAATATTAACGAGTAGGAAGGATATTAAAAAGCAGCTGCTTTCCCAACCAAAACAATGGATCCATGAAATAATCAAAGACCAACAAGATCAACATGGTGACGACGAAGACTTGATTGCCACAGATATCGTCAGTTCTACATGCATTACACCCATAAGGTATGCTTCTGTGTAATCCTCAATAACTGTTTTAAGTTAACTGAATTGTAAAAATTGCGACAGAACATAATAAGTTTAATTGTATTATTATACAGCGTTTCCCAGATCTCGTGCCATAGCCGAAAACGGCAGATTCCTCATGAAAAACTAGACACATAAAGTGGTAATACAACTAGAAGGTGTTACAGATGACCAATAGGAAAGCGCCGTTGCTTGTAAATTCGCCCAGCTTTGACCTTGAACAGTTCCTTCGTCAACTTTGACCAACTGTGTGGCATAATAAACAACCATTTGGCGAGATTTTAAAAAATCGTACTCTACGACGCAACTCCACCTCATTACTCCCATCTAGCGCGGGAAGTTCTGTCCACTAATTTCCCAAACAAGTGGATTGGCCGTGGGGATACTATTCTGTGGCCTGCAACATCTCCAGATCTAAATCCCTTGGATATCTTTCTATGGGGACACATGAAGAATTACGTTTACAGGAGGCCTGTTAGTACGATCGAAGATCTGAGAGATGTCCAAAGGAGTATGACACGACGAGACAGTATGTGCATTCAGAGTGATGCCGGACATTATGAACATCGTTTGTAAAGCATTTTGTAATGCTGCACTGTTGATGTTTTGTGTGTCCACAAAACATCCGCATATGCTCGGACGACCTGTTTGTACCATTTCTTGATGGAATACCTGAACAAGTTTGAACTGTTCGTTGTATTAGTCTTAAAATTACATCACTATCTGGTGTCTTCTGTCAGGGCACTTTCTTGCATACTCTTGCGCAGCTTTGCAAGCATTCCGGTAACAATGTCCGTAGATAATTAGCATATTCTTCTTCAGTTACATTAATGTTGCAATGTCCCAAATGTTTAGAATAAAGGATTCCGTTTTATGTGGCTTTTTTATTTCCGTCTCTAAATGGAATCAACATACCTAAAATTTCTATCACATAACCAAAACAAGTTTTTCATGAGGAATCTGCCGTTTTCGGTATGTATTTCGTTTGTTGATATTTTTGTTCAATTTCGATATTTCTTTGATCAATTCTTTTTGACCATCAACGAGTTTTTTTTTATCAATTCTGACTGTCCTGGCTTTTTTCTAGGGCCTTCTTCTAACAAATTGTTTTCGGGCACATGTTTTACTGGTGCTTGGTATGTCTTTGTTGGAAATTGAGCAAATTTCTTAGATACATATGTTCTCTTGAACGTTTGATAATGTATTTATCTCTTTCAATATATTTCAAGGATTGGTGTTGCACAAAATACGCAAATATATCGTTTCTGTCACTCATTTTTGTAAACGCCGTATTCGAATGGAATGACATCTGTCTCGTTGATGTAATAAATCGCGAGTGTGAGGTATTAGATTAAGAATGTTGAAAGCCATTTGTTTTGAATGCCTCAGAATAGTTTGTAAAAGGTTAAACCATCCTCCACTGTTGTTCTCTATTTTATGACTCAGGGTTTCAAAAGGGGCAATAACTTTCAGCACTTGACGTTTCAGAATGTAGTTTTTTTTATCTCTGACAGTACCGCGCGACAGTACCAAGTCAAGTGCAATGCGAGATGGGCCAGGGAAGACAAGTTCATCGAAGGGCACGTTTTTTTGGGATAAACTAAAACCAAGATGTAAAAGCCAAGCGTTCACGATTAACCAATAAGCAGGTGACTCCCTACCCAAATGCTATTTTCCCCCAAACTAAGTTTTCTGGAGAAAAAGGCATAGATGAGAATTTCAATTTTTAAAATCTCTCTGTCTCTCCCTATTTTCTACATTCTACTCTTGCATTCTTTCAGTAAAATTCATTGACAAGTTTCTTTATAATTGCTGTTCAATTAAATTTTGACATTAATTCTACACGATTAGAACAGCATAGGTGAAGTCTCCACTTCAGCTAAGTTAAATCGTAGAAGGTACAGCCACATAACTTCTAAACCTAGGTAATAACTTATATATGAAATCGATTACTTTAAGAGCAGAAAATATTTACGATACCGATAGCATAGGAATAATACCAACTGATTTGTGTGCATTGAACGAAACCGATTGATAGGTGTATCGACCGCGCCTTAAGTTGCATAAAATAATAAAATTATTTACCAAATCCGTAACTCTTATTGGTCTCAGTCTTTCTTGCCATTTCAATAGACGATATCTCTCCTATTAAATGAACGTACTTGTCCTCGTAATTCGTATTAGGCACAAATTTCTTTGTTGGTCTTTTAGTCAGTGATTCAGTTTCAAGCTGTTCAATTTTCCTCTATAAAAATTTAATTTTAATATGTTTAATTATAAACATAAAATTAAATACCTTCGCAATTAATTTTCTTTTAATTTCTTCATTCCAAGGGTCGCCTCTTCGTCTTGCTAGGAGTTCGTCTTCGCATGGGGGATAAGTTTTTCGATAAACACGCACGTAGCGATCGACGTCTTCTATTCCGAACGAATAGGAAAGTAAATCTAGAGATTCGGCTACTTCGTGACTAAAAAAATTCGTATTTTGAGAAAATAATACAAACCCATAGGTTATATGTTAAATTTGACAGATGATTTATTGCAATAAAAGCTTTAGAAAATGACTTATTTTGCCAACAAAATAATATGTTTTAAATTTAGCAGAAGAGGATGTTTTGAACTTGAACTTACTGTTATAAGTGAGGTTAGGTTTATCCTAATTTAAAATTTCTATCGTTCCACTGTAATACTCACACTACGCTTCTATAAATTTGGTTCATAGGAGTAAATTTCATGTTGTAATTGTCTTCGTTCTCGAAAAATGACTTCATTTTCTTTTCGGTGTACTCTTTGAACTTGCGTAGATTCTCTTTTTCGATGGCCTGTCTTCGGTCCATCTCTTCCTT
Organism: Diorygopyx duplodentatus; assembly: GCA_033557515.1. Classification (NCBI taxonomy): domain Eukaryota; kingdom Metazoa; phylum Arthropoda; class Insecta; order Coleoptera; family Scarabaeidae; genus Diorygopyx; species Diorygopyx duplodentatus. Next base: position 6,921 of record JAWQRJ010003731.1, read on the forward strand.
ACGTTCTAAGAAAGCGTTTTGTTTCTAACCTATAGGCTACTGAGAAAAGCATTTTTTTTTTAATACTTACTTTTTATGATATTCTTTTCTTTTTCACTTAAAGAAGGGGGTTTGTCCATAGAATTCATTATTGATCCTAATAGGTCCATGATTTCTAAGTATTTGTAGATGATTACTTAGTAATAAATAAAGGAATTAATATATGTTATGACAGTGACAATTCTATAAACAAAAAAATATATTTTTCAGGGTACATTCTGTAATCACTGTGGGCCACAATCTGAAAAGCTTGGATACCCTCTAAAGGTGTAATTGAAAACAATTTTTTTCTAAACTAATTTATTTTAATAAATTTCTCATTGTAATTTATTAGAATATAAACGACGGGAAACTTGTATAACATCTAATTCTTTTAATCCTGGGATATTACTTTCAATATGTTTAATTTCTTTGTACAAATACCCTTTACAATAATTCTTCAATTTACACTGACAAACGATAGGTTCTGATCCTACATAATTGTTAGTTTTGTTACTTACACTAAAATTGTCTTTAATGGTTCGTACGTCATCCCAATTGGGAGTCATAAGTAAGCCTAACGAAAAATATATAATGAATGCGCAAGCGAACACCGTTAATAAAAATAAAGGAACAGATATTGCCCAATATTTATCTGGCAGGCAAAAAATTCCAATGCTCTCGAACCATTTTTCCGGAATTATGGCCCATAAAATATAAATAACAGTTAATATTTGCATCATCAGTAATAACGCAAATCCATAAACTGCACGGCTGGATGTGGGAGCAGGCGTATGTTCAGGCATTTTTACCAAACAAATCTATGGTTTCTGTTATTAAGTTAACATTTTCAAAGAAACCATTAACTGCTACCCGCAAACTTTTTGCAGATTCACTTGAGAACGTTCTGGAAAATATTATGACTTAGTTTTTTATTTTATGACTATATATATTATGACTTACACTGCTAATACATTGCTTTCTACATTAAAACATTTACTAACTGTATTTTTTGGTTCTTTATCAACTCTTAGAACATTGTGTATGAGTTCTGCATACAGGGGTTCAGGGAGATCCAAAGTAATTTCGCTAAAAAAATTAAATGATGTGCATAAAAATAATTTTTAATTTAAAAGAATATATACGTTTTGTACATTTCAGAAAAAGTATGTTTCGAAAATTTGTAGGTTATAGAATTAGCGTAACAAATGTCATTTAAAAAAAGGGAAATTAAGTATTATTTTATGTATTGTAGATTTTATTTTAAATATTCAAATTTATTCATGAGCATAGTGTTTTTTATATTAAAAATAATAAAGCAATTTATTTTTTATGTATTTAAATCTTTTTAGGAACGTAGCCTACTACATCCGAACTTGCGCACTGTGAAGTTGTCGATGTGCAACATTTTGCCAAACATCAAGCTTGTGTTGTTTAAAACGTTTAAAACACCTTTTGCGTTAGTAATCGTGAACATTTATCCTTTTTACACTGCAATTGCTTTATTGCTACTTGCATTTGGCATATTTGTGCAGTAGATTGCTACGGTATTAGGCATTTTTCGTTGCAACAGCCGTTTGCCTCAAGGTGACATAGTAAATATGAAAGTGTCGCGGTGTCGGTAACTTTTTGCAAAAACGGGTCGTAAAAAGAGCGGTTTTAAGATGGAATTTGCGCCGCCCCCGCATCACAACATGCAGATGCCCAACATGTCACATCCACCTCCCGGAATGGGTGGCCAAGGTACAGGCGTTTTTATCCCGCTATCGCAATTGGGGTATAATTGAAATTTCGGTTTTAGGGTATCCCAATAGACCTTTTAGACCTTTCTTAAGTGCAAATAGACCGCTGCCCGGTCCGTTAGGGAATATGACTTTAGAAGATTTTGACGGGAAGCGTTTGCGGAAGTCCGTCATGAGGAAAACTGTTGATTACAACTCGGCTATTATTAAGGAATTACAGGTAAGAGATTGGGACATTACTTTCAGCATTTTAGTATCAGTACATTATACGAAAAAAGCATTATCACTATTATTATATTGATAATAGTATCAAAATATTATCAATAAAATGATTACATATAGAATGAAAATATTATAAAGGAAGTGTAGCATGTTCCATTTTGACACATTAAGGTAGTTGTTTCCTAACTTATCGACTGAATAAAGCCATATACTGAGTAACCTTGAAAACTTCATATCTGCTTCATGCTGAAAATACTGTACACCTATTCCTCGATTTACACGGTAGATAGGTTCCTGAGATAGGTCCGTGTAAATCGAACAGTATGCAAAAAACCCATAATTTCGTTGTTTATTAATTATGAATTTTTTTCAATTTTTAACAAAAAACAAAAAGAACAAAAAATAAAATCTAAAAGATTCTTAAAAAAAATTATTGCAAGGGTTGAAGGCACTTATAATCATTCATCACTATTATTAGTCACCGTCAATCTCTTCTTCGTGACTGGTTCGAGGTCACTTTCATCAGATGAAATTATTTAATTATTTGTGTCGATTCGATGTTTGAAGTAGAAACATTTACACCCCAAAGAGATTTGGTAATGAAATCCGTTATTAACTTCTGATTTCTTCTTAGATCTTTATAGATCTTATCATATTGAGCGAGGCAGTGATTAATATCACGTTGGAATCGAAGAGCCTGTTCAACATTTGAGTCATTTTGTACAAAATAATTACCTAATTTTCTTCCCAATTCGAGCCCTTCGTGGATACTTTTTGCTGTAAATGCAACTTTTTTAAATTCTTGTTCATCAGGATCATTGTCACAATCACTAATTTCATCAATCATGTTAATTCTTCATCAATCATCTTCACTTAGTTCTTTATCAGCCACTAGTTCTGCAATATCTCCTTCAGTAAAATCGTCGAAACCTTCTCCACCCAATGAATGCGCCAATTGTGCTATCTGAGAATATTCATCCTTTAATGATGAAATAGAAGCTTCACCTTTAACTACATTTGGCCACAATTTTTTCCAACAGCCATTGAGCGTTGATTGCTTAATCGCGGTATAAGATAAAGCAATATGCTTAACACATTCTAAGATTGTAAAAATTTTCCATGCATTAATAACTGTTAAAGATTCGTTATTTTCCATTTGTTCTAAAATGTGCGTGAAGGCTACTTTTATGTACAGAGCCTTAAAAGTCGAAATTATCCCCTGATCTAATGACTGTAATAATGAAGTCGAATTCTTTGGTAAAAATATAACTTGGGCGTTCTCTTGCTGTAGATCTTGTGGATGATATCCGGTGTACTGTCAATTAACAAAAGCACTTTAAAAAGCAGTCCCATTCATGAAACCATTCACTATACATTGTGACAGTAACCCACACTTTCTTATTGGCCCTCCAATAAACAGGAAGATGGTTGATATTTATTCCTTTAAATACGCATGGCATTTTTGATTTGTTAATAAAAAATGGTTTCATAATGTGATCTCCTGAAGCACTGCTACAGAAAAGAATTGTTATGCGATCTTTTGCTGCTCGGTCACCGCTAGCTGATTTATGAATTTTAGACACATAGGTCCTCTCTGACATTTTTTTCCAAAATAACCCTGACACATCAGCATTGAAAACCTAATCAGGAATATATGAATTGTTGGCAACAATTTCAGCAAATTTTGTTGGATATTCTAGCGTTGCATCTACATCGCCAGTTCACCTTTTAATTTTAAACTATGTAAAGAGTTTCTTGATTTGAATCTTTCGAACCATGACTTGCTGTGAAAGTCTGCTTCTTTTCAGATGAAGAAGAGGATGGTAAATGCACTTTAATTTTTTCGTAAATCTGCAAAGCTTTATTTGTAATAGCGTTGGCATCAATTGGCATCCGTTTTTGAGTTTGGTCCTCTATCCAAATCATTAATGCCTTCTCCATATCTTCCATTACAATATCTCTGACATATGAAGTTGTGCTCGTACTGGTACTAGTGCCAGCTGCTACACTCTTTCTAATTGAGTTCTCATTTTTTCTTATGGTTCTTATTGTAGCTTCATTCATGCTATATAATCTAGCAACATCTATTACTCTTTCTCCATTTCGTAAAAGATGCAAAAAATTTATTTTGGTTGTTAAAGATATAACTTTAACTTTTCTTTTTACTTCTTCCTTATTTTAAATTTCTTTCGACATAATAAGACCACAAATATTACTCAAGGTATAAAATATGTAATTAAAAATAATGTAATCGTTTGTTACTAAGGAATATGAAAAATTAAAATTTTCTGGTTAAAAACAAAGCAGTTTTATAGAAAACACAGTCACACTTTTTATATACGAATGATTACCGGGTTACGACGGCCTTATAACAAAAAGATGTCTCTGTTCACATTCAAACCTTGTGTGACACATGTTCGATGCATGAACCATTTGACAGATTGAAATACAACTGCCACCTAGTGCCATAAATATCAACTGTATTTTATAATTAAGGTGGATTGGTATATACAGAGCGCCCCAGAAAAGAGTGTGCACTTTGTGTGAATGCTTCGTCAGAGGTCGCTAGGCGTAAATGAGGAAATATGGCAACATACTACAGGGTGCGGCAGAAATAACTCCCACATTTCGAAAAATCACTGAGGAGTCCCCAAACCAGGTAGGCGGGTACGGTCCATTCCGTTGGATAGGGTACATAATAAAGTTTTTAGTCGTCACCATGCCGTGGTCGGTTTATCATCGAGGCTTTGCAGTGGAATTTTTTTTCAAGAATGACGAATCTGGCGAAATTACACGCTAATGAAAGTGTTCCAGATCG
>JAWQRJ010003732.1:0-11720 GCA_033557515.1 Diorygopyx duplodentatus
CCAAAAATAATTCTTTGGCGCATTTTTTTTTTGTAAAAATCCAATATATTTTTCGGAAATGTATTGAATCTGTTGACTATACTCTTTTGGTTTACGGTCACATAAGTTTGTTTTCACAATTTTGAAATTGTGTACTTAATGCACCCCCTTTGAATTTGTTATCGTCTTTGACATTTTGCAATAAGTGATGGAAGATTCGCTTGCAATCATCATTACTAAATTCTCCATACTTTTTGTCCCACATGGTTCTTTTCTTTCTTTCTTTTTTGGTTATGTTACAGCGGTTAAATAATTAGTATGTCAGAATTTGTCGCTTTGCAGCAGCAGCGTAAAACAAAACCGCAACGAGTTTAAACAAAGTTTGGCCATGACACACTTAGTTTCATAAAACACCTGATAACTATGTCAAGAGAAGTTAATTAAGTTGCCTATTTCTGTTATGAAACAGAAGAAAACCAATGAACATGTTGTGACTTTTTTTACAAGCTCAATTTAGCATTCAAGAGAAAGGTTGATTGCTTTAATTTGTTTTCGAGTTATGACGGAAAATTGAGAATGCCGATACTTTATTTTCGTCATAACTGTTTAAAAATATGAAATCTTCTGAAGATTTCTCGTAATTTTATTGCTGTAGAAGTGAACTCTGCAATTAAATTTTGTCTTTTGTTTTTCACTTTTGAGATATAACCTAAATTTCTATTATTATCAATTTCCATTAATGTGTTTTGGTTCAAAGTTGAGTCCAATGAATTCGTTGAGTACAATTTCAACATCAGGGTCGGAGCCTGAATAAAATAGGAGGTACCATACAAGTTTCCCAAAAATATCAAATGGAAACATACGTTTATTTATCGTTAATTCGCAAGATCTGAAGAAAATTATCTATTTTTATTCTTGAACTTTACCACTTCTGTATCGAGTTATCTCCCGTTGAGTTTTATAAAATGTATTTGTTTTCACAGTTTCTCGTATGTTATGGTAGTGTAGTAATAGAAAGGATGGTATAAGAAGTCTCCTTCTTCTTCGAATTATTCAGGTTGGATTTGGAGTTTAGGTTTTTATGAAACTTTTGTCATACTTCAGGCGAAAGTTGCGAAACGAAAGCTGCAAACTCGAGACAAATTATATAATTTAATTATTATACAGGGTGTTACAGAACACGCGCCCTAGTCGAAAAGGGCAGATTCCTCATGAAAAATTAGGTGCATAAAGTGGTAATAGAAATATGGAGGGTTCAATAATAGAAGAACTAGAAGGTGTTAAAGATGACCAAGAGGTAAGCGCAATTGTGTGCAAATTTGCACAGCTTTGACTTTCAATTGTTATCATTTATTTTGAGACTGAACATCGCGCAACTCTTGTCAATAATGACGGCTGTAACCTTTTTTTGTTTATTACCCTGTATATTAATTAAAATATGTTAATTATTATTAATTTTTTTTGAATTTTATAACCATCATGTTATTTTTTCATAAATTTAAAAGATCTATAGCTTTTAAGTTAAGCTAAATTGATTTATTTTCTGCCAAAGAAAATAAATCAATTTATTTATTAGTTAGTAAAATCTTTTATATTAATTTATTGTACAAAAAATAACCATTTTAAAACATTTTTATTTGCATTTTTTATTATTACTATTATTAAACATTTTATTATCAATTTTGAGTACAGAGCTTTTCTTAGGTCAGCCTAAACTTTTTATTTACAACGTTTCCTCAATCTTTAAGTATAGATTCACAATTCATATCAAACCCGACGACTACAATATTTTTACATTCACTTGACTTTCTAAAACCATCACGTACGTTTGTATTAATTTTTAATATTTGGCTACGCCATTTTAATTTTTGTCATTTTAATTACATATTCGTGGTTAGGGGTTCCCAGAGCCGTAATATCCGCCGTTTTGTGTTCATTTGGCCGCATTTTAAAGTTCAAGTTGGCCATATTGGATTTGCCATTTTGATTTTTGTAATTTTTAGTGCAAATTTAATTTGCGTAATTAATGACCCCTAAAGCCGAAATATAGGTTAACACAAAACCTCTAAAAAAATGTTAATCATTCCTACGTCCGCCAACTATTGAAAATGAGTGAACGAAGCAGCTTAACTTGAAATGTTGGATCATTTTAAAATGTCCCCAACATTGTCTATTCGTCAAGTGGCCACCACAATTAGAATATCACGCGAATCTGTACATAAGATCCTGAAATTGAATAAATTGTATACGTATAAACCGCAGATTCTCCACGAATTATGGGAAGACGACTCGAGTAGACGAATAGAATTTTGTGAAGAAATGGCGGAAAGAATTTCCGCCAATGACAAAGTACACCTCAGTCATTAAAAAATATTTTTTTCAGTGATGAGTGTACATTTTATCTCAGCGGCATAATTAATAAACATAATTGTCGGTACTGGAGTGATGAAAATCAACGCATTTTTACAATTTTTTTATTAGATGATAGTATTATCGGACCATTATTTATTGATGGAAACCGAAAAGGAAAGAATTACTTAGAGATGTTAGCCATCATAATTGGATCTCTTACCATTTAAGAATTAGAAACCCAACAATATATTGACGGAAATATGAATTTGAATGAAAACCTCATTCACTTCCAACAAGATGGGGCTCCACCATACTATGTCCTAGGAATTCGTCAAGTCTTAAATGAAAAGTTTCGTGGGAAGTGGATAGGAAAAACGACCTGATAAAATGGCCTGCGCGATCTCCCGATTTATCACCCTTAGATTTTTACTTTTAGTAGTGTACGAAGCACAGCCTGCAACAATTGGAGATCTTCTGCAACAGATTACAAGGGAAACGGGGAGCAATAAGAACGGAAACGTTTGGAAATGTTAGAATGGAATTTAAAAACCGTTTGTATTTGTATTATCAAATTATTAAAAAAATATGTAAAAAATGTTGTTTTACTTGCAGATTTAAATAATAACACTTAAGCAAATGTTACTGGAACACGAATTGATTTTAATATTTCTTGTTCTGTTGAGGCCTTTAATTTGAGATATCACAAGATGGGTAGTGCCATTTACGATTTTAATGTTGGGGTGGGGTGCACAGGGGATGACTCATAGTATGATAATTATACTGCGATTGAAAGTTCTCCATACTATCACATGACCTTCGGAAAGCGTGTTTTTAGAATTTTGATTGCTTTCGAGTTATTTGGACTGATAATTTCGAGTTACGTTAAACTGAGAGTTTTCAAATTGTCACTCTTTGTAATAAGTGCTGCTATATAATTATACTATACGTAATTGATCGCATTTTATTTGATTGCTAAAAAATAATACAAATTAAATTCTTGCTTACGAAAAAACATTTCTAAACTGCGAACATTCAGACAAACTTAATTTTACCTGTAATTTCTTCCCCGAGATATAATAAGCACTTGAAATTTTTCATATCACCGATGCTTAATACTCAAAGCATGTTTATTGTGATAAACTTAAATTTTTAACAATAAATTTTTGGCTATTTCACTATAAAAGGTATTTATTTGTAGCTATTAATTTTAAATTATTTACCTAGCAGGCCTTTTGAATTCTTTATTAATGCATTCTTACAGAAAAGTCATGCCAGCAAAATGAACACCGCATTTTTTAACGCAACACAAACAAATAGTTAAACTAATCAAATTTTGCTTCACTTGCAAGTTTTATCGACTTTGAATTTGGTGCGGACGTAGAATAGCGACCAATTGCGGCATCTTCGGACTTTAATGGCATTGCACTGGTAGGCTAACCTCAATATTCAACTCCCGCCAACTTGACGGACTGCTATCACCATGTGACATCGTGACATCGACTCTCAGCTACTGTCACCTTGACAGTTACTGTCAGCGCATTACATGCTAACCTCAACGGTCGACTCTCGTTATTTTGACAGGCGTATCTGTCATTTTTACACAAAACTTACCGACGTGAGAGATGTGAGATCTTTCTTTTATTTCACCAAACCAACGCAGGCTGGTAGGTAATTCGTGTCGTAAGCAAAATCGAAATTCGCATTATCGTAATTGTGTTTATAATTAAACGGAAAGTTTATTACGATTTTGTAGAATCGCCTTGTTCTGTATTTTATATTTTCAAATTCTTAAATGAGATCGTTAGTAATGAGTACTATCTACTTATTAATGGTGTTACAATGACCCAGCTACACTTTCTGAAAGGCAATTTCAGAGAACGAACAGATGAAACGTTCATAGCCACCCGTGACATGAAAACATGAATGGGCTCTATCTTATCAACTACCCACACTAACTAAATCAAATGTAGGCATCGTTGAAGTTATTTGTAATTAATTACAAAACGGAAATATTTAATGGCAGCGGTAAACAAAATTAAAACCTAATATTAGAATCAGTATTTTTAGTTGTACGTGTTCTCGGTTAGCTGCTTACGCAAATTCGGCGATGTTCGCGCGATTCGGCTGTCAACGCGGAGTTTTTAACGTTTTTTTTTGCGTAGAAATTCGGCAAGTCGCCCATCACTGAATTCACGGACAGCGGAAAGGGATTGTTTATTGATTTAGCTTAATTCATTGTTTGCTAATCGTGTTTCTAATAAGAAGATGCGAAAATATAGCTGTCAAGTTGTATATTTAAGATGGGTATTTGCTAGCTTCTATTTTGGAAATAGTCAGAAGTGCTGCGAACGAAGTCGACATGTCAAAAATTGGCGGTTCTGCCAACTTGGATTTTCTTGTTTTAGGTTAATTTTGGTTAATGTTCGACTTCTAATTTGAGCTGAAATGCAAAACATTTTGTTAGAGGAAAACGTGGCAATCATTTTTATAAAGATGTGGTGTCATGTTATGATATGTGGTAGATAATTGCTGCAATCGATATAACGAGTTACCAGTAAAAAAAAACACTAGTTAATTATTAGTAATAAGAGTTATTTGCAGATCAAGTCTTGGAAGTTATTTATTACTGAACGAAGGGCACACGTTGAGAGTGCGAGGCCGTAAGGCCACTTTTAGCTTTCATGACGTGTAATATATACATTTTTTCCTCAGATCACTTAATTATTTTTAAATTCGCGATTTTGAAATGTTACATTTTACAGTCGTTTAAAAAAATAACAGTCTGTTCAAAAACAGAACACTTTTCGTCCTGCAATTAATTGATAGTAAAAAGTATATTCGAAAAAAGTAATCGCGATATCTTATAGTTCTCTGATATACAATGTGTTGTGGGATGGACCGTCTTTATAGAGAGGGCATTTAAAAGATAAGAAAACGTGTATTGTAATACTAATTGTACAGGAAGGAGGGTGGAATATTATAGCTAAGAAATGCAAAAATCTTTTTTTTTAATTTTCTGATGCAAAGGGCCTAAGTGTGCACAAAATAAAATTATTTTGGATTATACCGGCCCATAAAAAGAGTACCACACTAAAGTTTTTTTGTGCGCTACTCTTTGTCTTTGTTGAAAAATTATAATAAAGACCATGGAGAATGGTTTACCACTGTACGGTTGATCCGATATTGAGGTCGTTCCAATATAGCTGACACGAATGTACTCATGTTTATATGTGTACGTTAATACCGCATATTCCCGAAAAAAATCGTGATTTTAACAAATTGTGTTCTACATAAAATTATGTTTTTAACGACACATATTTTGCTATTTGGGTATACTACACGAATTCTTAATATAAAATACTTTATATGTGCAATACCTGAAACTGGAATATGAAATGAAAACTTAATATGTACAGGGTGGAAGATTTGATGCTTTTAATAGCTTACTCCTATATCCGAGCCAAACGAGAAAAAGAGATGATTTTTAAGTGGAAATCATGATTATATTCAATTTTTTTTAAACCTTGAGATTCCCAATGTTTATTTTTATACACTTATATTTTATGTGTATTGATTTTGATTTGCTTTAAAACGTGAGGTTGAGGGTTGAGGGTTTGCATTTCCATCGTAATTTTTTAATAAAGTTGTAAGTAAAGTCTTTCCTTGTCAAAATGTTTGGAAATATATTCTAATTTCTATTGTAAAAATATTTTCCCTTGACATTCCATTATCAATATATTTTCCCACAAATAAATTTTCCCTGAATTGGGATTGATCTTGTTCGGAACAATATTTGTTTAAAAACAGTGCTTTGAAAGTATTGAAATCTGTGTAACAATCTTGAATTACGTTATGCCAAATTGCACCTTCTCCTATCAAAGATGATCTAATTATATTTGATATTGTTTTAAAATTAATGTTGAGAGTTATGAAGTTGTTCAAAGAATTTAGATGCTATATGGGGTTAATTCTAATTTGCCCATTAAATTTTCGGATTCATTCAAATTTAGTTTCACTAGGTCGGTGAAATTTAAATTTTGATTATTTGAAGGGGTAACGTTTGCGTTTGAAATAGTTGTGTTATTATTTGCAATGGTCTGTCTAAAAGGGTGACCGTAAACGGTTTGATTTAGATTTTGAATAGAACTTTGCATACCAGAAACACTACTTTTCAAGCTAGTAATTCTATCACCTTGTGGTTTTTGATGGATGCAAATTGCAAATCTACCTTCTCACTAAGGGCTTCGCCATACTTTAATATGCTATTGCCTGCTGAACAAATATAATTTGATAAATATTTTAGTGAGGTTATCTAAACATCCACGACTGTGTATATTACTTTTGTAAAGTTGAAAAAAAAATACAGAAATTGAATGTAAAACCAGTATTGTTGTTGCTGGGCTCCATATTTTTAATCCATATTTCCATTTTATTCACATTCAATCCATATTTTTAATTTAAACAGGTAAACATACAGAAAAGATATAAATCAACAACAACGCTTACAAAATTTTAATAATTAGTAATTATTTGACTGGCTCGAAAAAGAAGAAGAAAATGATTTAATTTGAATTCAAGGAAGCAAAAAAAATATGTGAGCTTATCTTAAGCGGTGTTTTTATACTGGTTAATCAACGAGTCGGGCCCTTCAACACAGGAAGTAGACTAGGTTGGAATTATTTAGTTTGACGTCAGAATTGAGGTTATGAGAGGTTACTGAGCGACTAAAATGAGTCTTAACTTTTATTTTCTTAAATTTGCAGGAGCGGGGGAAATAGGTGTTGCTTCTTCGAAGGTTTTGTTTGGAATCTGTGTGAAAAAGTGTTTCTCCTTTTTTGGTTGTTGCTAGGGGTTTTGAAAAAGCTCGGCCTATTCTACGTGTGTGTATTTTGGAGAATATTTGTAGTTTTAAACAAAAGATTTCCATTACGTTGTTGCCGATTTATCGCTGTGGTATCTAGGGGATAATTTTTAACCCGGTTGTTATAACACTACAACATATTCCAAAATGCATGCAGTATGTGTAGATTCTTCTCATTTTTCTAAATGATTACTTAAAACTATTTATAAGCAAACAAAAACATATTTAGCCCTACTTTGAATAACTTTGCACCTTGAGTCTATCATATAGATATAGACTTTAGCAGAAACAATTAAAATATAATATCTTCGGCGCCTGTGTCGTCATCCTTTTATTTAGAAACATGATTTTCGAGCATACTGGAAAGGAGAAATAAATTATATTTAAGAAAGTAAACAACCATTTCTAGCATTCATTGATGAAACATATTGTATGTCGCCTTCAGTTTCACAGATATTAGAGAACAGATGCACACTTAGATGCACAGAAGATTAAAGCATAGATTTCGAAACAGGTATCTGCAAAGATACGAAAGTATGTAATTGTAAGGTTGGGGGAGTCAAAGGGAACTTTAAAATCAATTATTTGTTGATAAATAATTTTGGCCTTCTCCGCTAAGTTACCATCAAAGATGGCATTGGGAAAGTATTTTTTTCTTATTTTTTCCCCCATTTTTTTCCCTAAAGTTTCTCTTTCCCATTTTTTCTTATCTCCTATGGGGAAACGAGATTCCTCATGACAACATCCAAAGTTTAAATTTAATATTTTCAGACTGTATTGCTGAGGTCTCATTGGCCACAAAGATCATTGGCCACAAAGAATTTTTATAAATAGAATATTGTAAAACCTAAAATATGTTTTTAATATATTTTTTCTTGTATGTGTTATTTAATAGGCGAACTTGTACTGTTTTGTTTTAGAATGATAATTTTTAACGTTTAGTTGCGGGTAGTAAATTGCATAGGCCAAAACTCTAATACTGCGAAAGTAGAACATTTGAAGATTAAATTGAAACTAAAAACTTTTTCGTAAGTGTTAATATAAACGTTAAAAGTTAGAGTTCGCTAAGTTAATTAAAAATGTATTAAGCATTAATTAATGAGTAAAGCGAGTGATTTTAAAATATTTAACAAACGTCTAGGTAAATTAATAAACGAGCAGTTTAAAACGTAGCAATTTACCCTTTTTATGTGAAACAAAAAAACAAAATTAATCTATTAGCATGTGTTTTTAAAAACAGTTTGTACCAAAATAAACATAGTTAGAATATTAAGCTTCGTCAGTAATACAAACAAATATTCAAATATGAAATATTTGTGTCAAAATAAAAGTGCAGCTACTCAATATACAAAAACACGTTAATAAAAATGAATAATAGTGTAAATTAAAACAATAGTTAACAAAGAAATGAATAGAAATCAAAACAAACGCATCACAGTTGATCATTTTAGAAGAAAAGAATGAAATGTGACTAAAAGGCTTATTAGTTAGTCAATTTTTATAAACAATATAACAATATACAGGTGTTCCAAATTCTATGCTCACCATTAGTATCTTGGAAACGGTAAGAACACCAAACTCGGCTAAATGGAACAATATGGGGGTGTTTATCTAAGCTGTTCAGATCTTTTGTTTTTCCACAAAAATGCATCGCCTACTAGATATCCTGAAAAAAACTGAAAATTGTCATTTTCTTCAAATGTGAATATTTTCCATATTATTTATCGTATCAAAAAATTTCAAGGGAAAAAGTTGTAGATATCAAAACATTCTGTAGGATAGATTATAAAAATATTTTTTACCTTGCACTAGTTTGGTGACCCAAAGTTGGATTTTTTTTTTAATGGAAACCATAGTTGATTTTGACATTATTAAATTATTCACAACAAACTTGAAGACTGTATTACTCCTATATTAGGACGTAAACATATAAAGCAGTAAAGTATTTTTTCAAGAAAAAAAAAACGTCTCCGAGACGGGATTCGAACCCGTGTTTTTGTTACGTTTTCAGGAACGATTTGGATTTAACGTGTGGTGCGGCATTTTGGGAAAGGGAAAGGGAAACCGTTTAATAGGTCCGCTTATTTTTAACGAAACACTTAACTCAAACAGATATCTCGAACTGCTGCAACAGGAGATTGAAGATGCGTTGGATGATCTACCAATTCAAGAGAAGACCATTTTCTTTCAGCAGGACGGCGCCCCTGAACATAATTCAAGAATTGTTGCTAAATATTTAGCAACAAGATATGGAAATCGGTGGATTGCAACGAACGGTCCCATACGATGGCCAGCGAGATCTCCGGATTTGTTCCCACTAGACTTTTTCCTGTGGGCCATATAAAAAATGTGGTGTACTGAATGAGTTATAACAGTATTAATGATTTGTAACAAAGTGTCATACAGGCTTTTAACTCCGTTAGCGTTCGTCAATTAATGAATTGTAGAAAATGTGTCGAAAAGCGTGTTACCAGATGTTTAGAAGTAAACATTTGGTTGAACATATTGAACATCTTTTGTATGAACATTTTGGTTTATTTTTATTGTGTTTATTTGTGCCATGTTTATTGTTACCATGTTTATTGTTACTATGTTTATTATTATCATGCTTATCATCTACTAAACCACAAAAGATAGTAAATACCAGATATGCAGTCTTTTGTTTTGAAAACAAAATTTAGTTCTTAATCATGGATAGGGTGATGTGGGTTAAAATCTGTATGGAATATGATTTTTCTTCATATATCCTAAACTATCAAAAATAAATTCCTCGAACCTTATATCGTTGGAAAGGAAAAAAAGTAATTTAATAATGTCAAAATCAACTATGGTTTCCATTTAAAAAAATACAACTTTGGGTCACATCTGGAAACTGGTGCAAGGTAAAAAATATTTTTATTATTTATGATTTTCAGTTTTTCAGTCATCTAGTAGGCGATGTATTTTTTTTGGGAAAACAAAAGAAGGTCCGAACAGCTTAGATAAATACTCCCATATTGTTTCATTTAATCGAGTCTGTAGCTCTTACCGTTTCCAAGATACCAATGGTGAGCATCGAATTTGACACCCTGTATTCCTGGTACATAGGGAAAGCACGGTATTTGTAATTTATTACTTTATTTAGCAATAAACATGTATTTAATTTTTAAGTTGTCTGGCTAAATTAATTATAAACGGAATAATAAATATAAATGGAAGTTATCGATTTTAAAATATTTAACAGATGGCTCGGTGAGTACATAAAAAGGCAGCTGAAAAGGTAGGAAGGTGTTGTCGAAAGTAAAAATTCATCCAGTCATATGAGTTCAATTCATCGCGTACTTGATGCACCTTAAGGACAAAAGGCAAATGTCTTCCCTTCAGAAAGACGTTCATAAAAAATGTTAATAGTAGATATTGAAACAAAGAATAGCTAACAGACTCTGGCGTTTGACTTCGCAGAAAGAAATAATATACCTCACATGTTTAACACACACACGAAAATGGCGGGCAAGGAATGGTTACGGGATTCTTAAGTCGACATGTGGAAATCTCATTTAAGACAACCGACTTCAACAAGTACTGTTCGAGTTATGGGGTTTAATGGGGCACTAGTGGACAAATACAACTTTCCTCTAAACGTGGTTTATATGAGACAGGGGTTTCTACTATGCTCAATAAAGCTCTGAGCTTAATAAAATATTCAGTGCAGAGTGAGGCACAAATATAACTGTCGTCAATGCGATGGATGCTATTAGTCATTTTATTCCCCCAACGTTTATATTTGGAAGAAAGAAGGCTGAACTACTGATTGTGCACATTCAGGGTCTATTGGAATGGTTTTGGTTATCGTTGCATTGCAGGATAAAAACCATTGATTTCTATAGACACAATACGATAATTGCTTTGATTTCACACTGTTTAAAAACAATCTATGCCAACCAGTGCGAAATCATCCCGGCAGAGCAAATTGTACTGAAATATATCCAATCCAGTTGGATACAGTTGCACCACAGCACCCTCAGCCTGTTTTGGCGCATGAAGGGAGTTCTCCGCTAGGTAATACTGTTTTGGCAATTGAGGAGAGCTTTTCGGCAAATAAAACATATATTTAAGCAACTCCAGGATGTTCAACCGAAGTTTTCGTAACTTAAAATATCCTAGGCATTAGTCCTTTTCCTAAAGCCCAGACCAGAAGAAGTACAAAAAAAAGAAAACATGAAAAATTGCAATCCGGAAAATGCACACTGTATAAAGCTCAAGTGGGAAAGGAACATGAAGAAAAAAAACACCAAAAAAAAACTTGATTCAACTTTAAAAGGTCCAAGAACACTCCGAAAAAAAAATCTGAAAACGTGGAGAATGCCACGAAGCTTACAAGGAAGCAGTAAACGAAGATTGCATTGAATCCTCTGTATGCAAGATTGTCCATTTCTCGTGTTGTGATTTCACTTACTTAAGTCCAAAGATAATTCTAATACATAATTAAAAAAGGTACATACAGAGTCGCTTTTATGTATGGAAACGGTCGATTATTTTCTAAACTAAG
>JAWQRJ010003733.1:0-11720 GCA_033557515.1 Diorygopyx duplodentatus
ATTTAAATATTTCTCTATTACCTACAAATCTAAAAATTCAATTTAAAAAAATTCTAAATTTTGATTTCTCTGCATTGCATACAAATTTCAATTTCAATTGAAGATTTCAAATTTAAAAAACACAAAACAATTCAAAATTTCAATAAAAAATAACTTAAATATTTCTCTATTACCTACAAATCAAAAAATTCAATTTAAGAAACTTCCTAATTTTGATTTCTCCGCATTGCATACAAATTTAAATTTCAATTTCAATTAAAGATTTTAAATTTAAAAAACACAGAGAATTCAAAATTTCAATAAGAAATCATTTAAATATTTGTCTATTACCCACAAATCCAAAAATTCAATTTAAGAAAATTTTAAATACTTTTCAGATTTAAAAAAACAGAATGATTCAAAATTTTAATAAGAAATAATTTAAATTTCTCTATTACCTACAAATCCAAATATTCAATTTAAGAAAATTAAAAGTTTATAAAAATTCCTACTTTTAATTTTTCTGCATTGCATGCAAATTCAAATTTCAATTTAAAGATTTCAGATTTAAAAAACACAAAATAATTCAAAATTTCAATAAGAAATAATTTAAATATTTCTGTATTACCTACATATCCAAAAATTCAATTCCAGAAAATTCTAAATTTATGAAAATTCCGAATTCTATTTTTTCTGCATTGCACACAAATTCAAATTTCGATTTAAAGATATCAGATTTAAAAGAAACACAAAATAATTCAAAATTTCAATAAGAAATAATATAAATATGTATTTATCTATTAAGTACATACTAATCCAAAAATTCAATATAAGAAAATTCATACTTTTAATTTTTCTGCATTGCATACAAATTCAAATTTCAATTTAAAGATTTCAGACTTAAAAAAACACAAAATAATTCAAAATTTCAATAAGAAATTTATATATTTCTCTATTACCTACAAATCCAAAAATTCAATTTAGGAAAATTCCAAATTTATGAAAATTCTTAATTTTAATTTTTCTGCATTGCACACAAATTAAAATTTCAATAAGAAAGTTTCAGATGAAAATAACACAGTATTAGAAAAAAATGATCAATTGTTAGTAAATAATAATATTTGTAACATTTTAGGAGAATAATGTAGCAAATTTGAAGATAACGAGATTATTTAATAAACATAACCTGTGATTTATTTGTTAAGTTATACATAATTTTATTCTACCCTGTTTTAATATTAACGTTATTCAAATTATTAATCTATGGAATGCAACGTCATTAATGCAAAAATAGCACTTCAATGCAATTTGTCAAAAATATGTAATAGTATTTCAAAAGAGTTCAATGGTTATCAGTGGCAACTCTTAAATTAAAAGATGAAAAACTGTTTCTGCCGTAGATAAAGTGGATTTTCAGGATGGAGCAGTAATAAAATATACAGTAGCTCATTTTCGGAGTCATCGAGTTATACATTGTATAAGTCTGCATTGTTGCAAACTTATCACTTTGTGCGATAAGAGATTGGTTTGCATAATTGAAGTGATACTGGATGATGCTTTTCAAAATAATTGAAACGGAAAAATATGTGGATTA
Organism: Diorygopyx duplodentatus; assembly: GCA_033557515.1. Classification (NCBI taxonomy): domain Eukaryota; kingdom Metazoa; phylum Arthropoda; class Insecta; order Coleoptera; family Scarabaeidae; genus Diorygopyx; species Diorygopyx duplodentatus. The sequence continues at coordinate 1,574 of JAWQRJ010003733.1, forward strand.
CAGAAAAAAAAATTTTTTTCATAATATACTACTAACAGATGAATTTGCATTTAAATAGCGAAGCAAAGTAGATGGATTTGGTTGCCAAAAGAGAGCCGTTGGCGACTTTTAGAAATTAGAGTATGCGAATAGAAAAATTGTTATCTGATACTATTAAACGAGCTAAAATTGTACATAAGTATGGCTTGGCTGATATTTGCAGGATTTCATGATTTCGGTGCAAAAAATTGTTTTAGATAGGTCTCAACTTTCAAAAAAAACAAAGTAATTTTAAGATTTTTTTAGTGAGTTTTTTGAGCATTGGGAAGTAATAGCGTGCTGCAACGACAATTTGAGTTAGTTTGACCGACTGATAGCAAACTGTCAGAGTTATAACATGCAAAATAGCTGAATACAGTACACTTACCATGCACCATTTTTTTAGTGTGCTGTTGAACTGGAATTGCCGTGGGATGACGTAAGTAACTGCTACACATCAGAAGGTACCAATCTTCAATTACAAGCGGAAGCTATGACTAATCAAATTCGACCATCATTTATACCAACTGTTGTTTACAATGGGGTGAGTAAAATAAATATAAAATAATTACATTACTCTTTACATCAAAATAACATTTATTATAAGCGAACTCTGCGTTTAAATCAGAAATTTACGAAAAACAATTCACATTTGTAATAAAATATAAGTAGAAGTAGTTTCTTTGTTAAAGGCTAAATTAAAATAAATGTTTGTTAGATGAAATCAAATTGATACTGTTAGCACGTCAAATTGACCTATGGCCTATAAAAGTGACACAAAATTTGTAAAAAAAAGGAACCACCTGGAACAGAATACGAAAACGAACATAACAATTATTAAACTTAAAATCACATGTACTGTTTATTCCTTTTTTACAGATGTACGACCAATATCTGCAAGACTCCAGCCAATCGAACTTCCAAATGGTAGTGTGCACGTTGCTGAGTAAAAATCACGGTGTAGAATGTTAAAAACAACGTTTTAACATTTAGTTCTTAGCACTTTTTGTATTTAAGAAGTAATGTAGTATTTATATTATATTTTGCATATTTATCTATCTTACATTAACCTTCCCATGCCTTCTATGACTGGAATGGGGTCGAAAGGTTTCAAATATACCTAGGCAACTAAGAAATGAAATGGTTACCAAATAAAACAAGTTAGAGTGGATTTTCGTATGAAAAAATGAGCTACGTCTACTCAGGACGTTTGAAGAGTTTACCACGGCCTCTTCCACAAAATCTGGCTTCAGCTAAAAAGAAAAAAAAAATTATATACAAAATGTTATCATCTGTTCTAGCATAGATATTGTAATACTGGTATAGGATACTAATGTACCAATCGTGCTTTGCTCTGTAACTGTAGATTAACCTAGAGAATTTTTAACACAAACTTTCAAAAGTAAATTGTGATAAAGTAATATATTATTCTACTAAAAAAAAATATAAAATCACTAAGCTTTTTTTTAACTTACACATATCACCGGGACGTCTACCGGGCAGATATGTCGACTTGAACGTCAAACCGAGCGGCTGAGATTGAGATTGCTGACTCTGGGAGCTGGTAGCGCTAGTTAAATTCTCGTCCGTCACGGACGAAGGCTTCTTCCCCCTAAGGTGCACAGAACGCTTAGGAGCGGTTCTCCAGGGCGCATCGTTTTCGTCATCGGGTGCCTGACTGTCTGTACTTTCAAATCCGTGATACGACTCTACGTCAATGTCGTCGTACGCGGTAGTCGTGGCTTTTGAAAAGTTACAGCGCGAGTTTGTTGCTATTTCCGGTTTGTTGTCGCGACGGGCGTTCTGGGAGAAAAGCAAAGAAAATCCAGAGTGCAACATATTAGCTACTATTGAAATGGCCTTGATATTGCGGAAGTTAGACTTCTTCTGCCGTTTACAAAAATGTCATTATAAGAAGAGTTTCTAAGCGAGTTAATTTTTTTTAAGTCTAAAGTGTATTTTGTTAATATTAATCAAAGCGTACGTTTGGAGCAATTAATAGTAACTTACTGAACTTGTAGATAACTGCATAGCAGATAAACCAGATGCTAATTTGTTCAGTGTTGCATTGCTGACGTCAGCATTCGATGGAACGTGTTGGCCTGGTATTAGTTGAATATTCAGCATGTGACTGCAATTGTCACAAATTGTGTAAGCCCATCGTATCACCTTGGATTTGCTACAGTAAGCCTGTCTTTCAACTCCTTGGTGGTACTGGAAAGAGAAAAGCAAATACATCGAAACAATTGTTATTTTGTACTTTAAAACAGTTAGATTTGTATATCACACTTACACCAAGAGTTTTGAAATGTTTAAGTGTATGATTTTTTATGCAACCCTTCACATTAAATAATGATAATAATATTTAGCGCCCTATACACAGGAAAATATATTCTACTATATTCTAATATATTGCATGGATTGCATAAAAAAACAGTAATTAATCGTGGAATAATAATATTGTAAATACCTGACAAGCGATTTCTTCACACATTTCATACACATCTTTGTCTAATGAAATGGTAGCCAACGTTGACAGTGGCCAAACCTTGTTTTCTGATCCGTGCACTACATTTTTCAAAACATAAAACAAATAATCCAAGGGGTATATGGTGAACACATTATCCACATCTGCAATTAATTTATCATAAATTCAGTTATCATTACTTATGTTGAATCGTTTTTACAGAGCATAGTTGACTGTTAGTTAGTTGAGATCGACCACTGGTTGACAACCAATAATGAAATAACAACATGCATATATTTGGCATAATCAACTGATTATCAACTAGAGTTTGTAAAATTTATTAAAGAATTTTTATCTTTGGTAAAATTAAAAATATAACCAATGAATTATGAGTATAAAATATTGAAAATTTCACCGTTAAGTTTACAATGCATTACCGTATTCAGCGCACATATCCTGTAACATTTTGTCCACAACGAACAGTTCCTTTTCCAATACAAAAAATGGTGCTTGTTCCTAAAATTCAATTCATCAAAATTCAACTTATCAATTATAACTTATATACCTTATTAATGTCAATAATCGATTCTAAAACAAGCTTAATATTATTTTTGTTACCAAAATCAGTTGACAACTTATGTGATTCGTCAGCTTTTTGTTGAGCGGTTAGCTTATAACCAATAGGAAACTTTCCTGGATATATGTTGCTGTAATACACTTCATCTTGTAAAATACCATTTTTCAAATTAAATTTTCCCAAAGCAATCTCTGCTGGATAGTACTTGTCATTCAATTCGTGAAAGAAAAAACTGTTGATATGAATAATATGGAAATACGAATCCGATAGTGCTAGAAAGAAATAGTCCTTTATGGTAATTCATTGCAACGGCGCATACACGAATGAATCAACTGAAATATCAAGTGTATGACCAGCCAAATTTGTAGAAATAACCGTGTGTGAATGATTATTTTATATGTTGAAGCAAACAAAATTTTTGATTAGATCCACACTTTTACAAACCCAACGAATGACACATTATAGTATGAGCCGTCTAATAAAATATTTCACTAATTACTTCCATCGCTGTTTGCTAGCTTCACCATATTTTCAATTTCCGTTTTCGCACGCTCTTCTCTACGTTTTTTCGCGTTTTCTTCTTGACGAAGAACATACAGCGATTCTCCAGTACATGTTTGTTTAACAGCGTTATTCTTTGCAATCCTCGCTTTTTCTTCGTAAGGTCTGCGTTCTTCGGAAGACATTTTCTGTCGAAACAGTTATATCCATTTACATATTTCAACAAATTAAACATAGTAAGGTAAACTGATAATCAAGAACATAGTAACAAGGAATGTGTTCAGATGAAAGCAGTTATTTATGCAGAACATCAAAAATTTGTTTACATCCACTGAAAATCCACAATATGTAAACAAATATATAGTTTGTTTCAACAAATAATATTATTAATTAAATGTTTTGAAATCACCGGCGGTAGTACCAGATTTATTATCCGGAAAATTCAATCCATCAAGTCTCTGTAGTAGCTTTTCAATTCTCAAATCAACCTTGACTATAAATAATAATCTGAATATTGGTTAATTTTCCAAGCTAGTTGAGTAAATTATCTTTATTTAATAATTTTAATTATCACCAAACAAAACAATCTTATGAGTTTTAATCATCAACATTGATGACCATGAAAACGGAAAGTTGATCTTCTGATTCCTCTGGAAATTTCCCATCGTTTCCACTAATTTCGATCAACATCAGAGAACATTCAACGTAACCCTAATCATCAAAATTTAAGACCATGAAGAGGACAAGTTGGTTTTCCTAATCCTGAGGAAATTTCCTTTGAATTACACTAATTTCGATCGACACCAATCAAACTTCAATCCAACCCTAATCATCAACATTGATGACCATGAAAACAGAAAGTTGGTCTTCTTATTCCTGGGGAAATTTGCTATGGATCCCACTAATTTATTGATTATTTGTACGAAAAGTAGAGCGAATTCTACTCACATTTGCAGCGAACAGTTACTTGTATCACAGTTTAACTATTATAGTAAACGGTTGATGGTCACATGTAAATAGTTCACGTGAGTCGCCATTACGATAGTTACTATTAAATAACTACTTTTATCGTCTGACGCTGGCTTTAGAATAGAAAGTGTCAATCACAACATAACCTCAAACGACAAGCCAGGATAAAGTAGTTGAATTTTGCGTGCATGGGTGACTATTTATGACATGGGACACCATGCAAACTTTCATTATAAATGGAATTTGTTGTCTATCTATAAATTATGGTTATGTATGGTTTTATCTTAATCGTAATATTTATATTTTGAGCCCCTGAATTACATAGTATTATAACAATGATATCCATTATAACCACTTAACAGGTTAATGTACTGATAGTGGTATCAATAAATTTTAATATGGTGGTATTTCCCAAAGCTATGAAAATAGAATTCAATCAAATATATCAAAAATAATCTTAATTTATATCATTTCGAAGCCTACATTGATTGCTCCTCTTTTTTGTTTGCATCTTACCACAACTGCATCTTTTCAAATTAGTTGAACCAATCAACATTAAAACAAATTTTAAGGTTAAAAAAGCAGCAAAATAAAATTAATCACTGCACAATATCTACTACTGCGGAATTGTTACGTACGTTCCATATTGGCCCCGCCATAGCCACCGCTTGGTCCGTAGAGATCATGCGCTTTTGCTTATCTTTCAATTCCATGAAGAAGAAAGCAAAAGCATTCTGGACAGTTTTTTTCTTGCCCATGTTGTTTGGTTTAACCTGTTTTAAAAACGAATATAGGTTAGACAACTAGGCTAAAATAAATTGGGGACAACAAGTTATCTTAAGTAGCGAACTGGGTAATCTTGCAGTTCAGACGTTCAGTGCGTATATGAAGGATAAATTACCTGTATCGTTATTAGCGAACGGATTGTGAACTAAACAGAACTAAACAGCTGCGTTGACAAAACTTAATCGCAGTACCTGTCCGTGCAACATGGTATACCCCCGCCAAATAACATTTTCTTACCAACATTGAAAAAACAGATATTACAGTTTTCTATATTAACAAATTCGCAATTAATTAAAATTTTATAATCTATGTTAATAATATAAATAATTACCTTATTTTAACTCGCGTGTCTTTATATTTATACAAGAAATCTATTAAACATCTGTCCATTAGTTTTTAAAAAATACATACTGAATTACAGTTTCCTGTTTCACAACCATCAAAAACCTGAAGTTGTCAATTATACAGTCTACAGTCCTACAGTCTCATTACTTAATAATTATAAAGGAAAGAATGTCTTCGAATAGAATGTTACGATATCTTCTCCAGCTGCGTACACCATTAATCTCTCCGCGTAAAGGATTTACGTCCAGTAAAATTCTGTGTATTAAATCAGGCGCCTCATCCGTCGAACCGGGTTTGTCCAACGTTACCGGATTAAGTAGCAAGATAATCGCTCAAAATAACAACCCAGTAGGACCGGGAGCTTCGAAGAGTACCAACTACAAGAACCCGGAGTACTACCTTTACAATAAAAACAGCTTTTTCGAAGCTGAAGTCGAAATGGCCAAATACAGATGCCCACAGCCGTCAAATAAAGCCAAACAGTAACTGTGTTAATAAATTTATTGTGATTGATAAGGTTTTAAATTAGACTTATAATAAATTCGTTTTAGAAATCGTTAAAATTCCGTTAATTGTCTTACATAACCTGTTTGACAGATGACGGTAACCTAAAATTCCTAAGGATATAACCTCAACATGGTTGCGTGGAATTAACGCTGAGTTTGTAAGAGGTAGCGACTATTTTATTTGATAAACAAACTGTGCCACCGCCTCGTTTAGACTGGGAAACCTATAATATTAATTATTTATAATTTAAGATGATTACAAAGTATAATTTTTAAGTTTCAAATACCTCTCGATTTATATCGCCTACGCATATCCAATAATTTCGATCGTTACTTGCAACAGTCCATTTAGAGTGGTCTAAAGCAGATGCGAATAATACGTTCGCTGCTGTGATGTTTATCGACTGTATATTTAAAACGCTAAAAAAATAATTTCAAAAGAATTATTTGTCTTAATGATTATATTACAATTCCGCACCTGTATTGTCTTATGCAGGTAGAGTTTAGTTTTCCTGGCCCCAATAACCACGACTCGACCCATAAATTGCTGAACAACGTTGGAGCAACCCAATCCGCATAAAGTTCTTTTCCAAAGTTCCTAGTTTTCGCAAACGATGTAAAAACTGTGCCGTTTGTAGACGTGATATTTTGTAGACTGTACCACGGAGGGTTTGGTATTGGTTCGTTGTTTACTACATCGTATAAACGTGGATATACGCTTACAAGCTCAGTCGGTATGTTTTGTCCGTAGATATGAGGTTCATTATATAGCAATTGTTTACCTATACAACAAAGGAAATAGATATAATTATGTAAAACGTAATTAATCTTTTGTATATTTTCAAAAGGGAAATTGTAATAGTTACCGTGGGATGACGTTACTAAGTACAGCAATGAAGATAAACGAACAAATTATTGTAGAAGAAATATTGTGCCAAATTGTAGAGGACACACTCGAAGGATCACAGAGTGGATTTAGAAAAGGACGAAGTACGTAAGATCATATATTTACAGTGAAACAAATAATGGAAAAATTGCACCAACAAAAGTAGAAAGTTTTTCTGGAATTTATAGATCTGAAAAAGGCCTTCGACAAAGTGCCAAAAGAAAGACTGTGGGGAATATTGTGCCAAAGAGGGAATAATAACTGTATAATTAGCCATATATATATATATCAGAAATGTTTAAAACTAAACAAGGGGCCTGGTGTTATTTATAATCTTTATAGACGAAGTTATAAAGAAATCCGCTAAGAAGAATACGAAATTAAAATGACTTCTTTCTGCAGTTATTATTGGAACTAATATTGATATCAAGAATAGAATTTGTTCTAAAATTCAAACATAGTTTTACATAATGTGACTATTATATAAAACTGTGGTAAGAATACAAAGAAAATAATTAAATCATTACCTATATCATCAAAATTTTTTGCATTGAAAGATATACACAGAAAACTTTGCCCATAAATTGTTCCAGTTTGCGGATAAGAATAAATTGGATTAGGTGGTGGAAATCTTGGTACAGAATGGATCAACCAAAGTCCTCCATCTTTGTCTCCGATGACAACTCCTTTTGTATGACCTCTTTTGGAATTTGGATTAGTTCCCGGTGGTTGGTCATTGTATAAAATATACAAGTTCTTATTAGCCTACAAAAAAATCACTTTTAAAGGGAGTACATAAATATAAACCCTTGTGGTTTGTTCATATATATTGTGACCACCACTGTATACCCATAATTTCAAAAAATTACATTTTCTGAATACAATGGCTTCAGAGTTAATCCAAGAATCGATTGTGGTGATGTAATTGCAACATTAGATAACTTCCATGGATTAATTGAATTAGAAGTTATGTAAACATAAGCCACACCCCCTTTGATAAGTTTATTTTCCTTGTTCTTTTTAATATGGGGTATTTTATATAGAAAATACCTAAAAACGTGCATGTGTATTCAAAATTATTTTTAGTACCAAGTTTTAACATTCTTACCAGTCAATAGGTTGATTATTATGATCCATACATTGTATTGCGTTACTCCCACATGGTTCTTTAATCAAAAACAAAACAATGAATAAATGTCCGAACACTAACAATAAGATGCGCATTGTATGATCGTGTTAAAAGGTTGCTGACTGCATTTTCAATCGTGGGTAACCTTGATTTATATTACGTCTAGCCATTGGTCTAAACTCTGTCTTTATTCAAAGAGATTGAATTTCAGAAGAGGCTTGGAACATGTGGGTATTCCCCTTTGTTCCTTTATCATGTGTTTTTATTTTCGAAGCTTATCTGTTTAGGCAAATAAACATAAATTTAAAAACGTAAAATATATTTGTTATTACTGTGTTTGAAATGAACTGTGTACCATTGACGTATTGCCCAAAGTCCTGAAACTATACAGTGTCCCCAAAAAAATATGGGAGGATATGCAAAGCCAAAATTGAAAACGTCACGTTACGTACTTTTCAAGATGTAGATTTTAAAAAAACGCGTCAGAAATAGCTCTAAAGATTTGCCAATCAACTTTAAAAATAAATAAAACTATACATAAAATAAACTACATGAGCAACTATACTTTGGAAAACTAAGTTAAAACTGTATTTGCAGTAATGAATATTACAAAACAAAAATAGCACAAAATATATTTTCATTGATGTCATAAAAATAAAACGAAAAATTATTAACTGTAAGTAAAAAGGAAGTACCTATAGTCGCGACATAATAATAAGTGCTCTATTGTGACATCTTGTGATCTTGGTAAACTAAAAGATACTAATAAATATCACTAAAAAATAAATCCCAAATCAAAATGAAGTTTAGGGATTAAACTGGATTGTGATTTACGCTTTAGAATTTTTTCTAAATTGGTAAACAACTCGTCAATTAAAAATATGCGCAAAAACATCTGCACATTCATTCAAAAGAAGTTCCAACATTTCTCTTATGACCTTCTGGATTTAATTTATTCTTTTTTTTTCTTTAAACAGTTGCAGTAGGTTTACTGAAAGTTGGTGAACTTTTGAAGAATTTGAAATGTTGAACAACTAATAACATATTGCTGTGATAAGCTTAGTTTTACTTCATATTTCTATTGAAAATAATTATATTAAATATCATTGAATTATATATTATGTATCTAGATAATACATAATTCAAATGGACATCAACCTAAGGTTCTTCAGCCTAAAGTTCGCCAATTTTCATATTAGGAAAAATAAAGCACCTGGTACTTCTTAGAAGTTAAAATAAATAATGTATAATGTTTGCACATAAAAAATGTTCTTAGTAAATTACACCATTGTTATTATTACATACAACTTCTTCATTTTTCTTCTGTTGTCATCAGATATGTCTTATTTTTCTTTTCTTATATTGTGTAACAATCTAAAGTTTTAACCACCCCTGGGTGGTTAAAACGTAATTAAATGTATTTTTGAATTCCCCGTCTAATTTTTGGTCGATTTTATTAACATATATTTGCCAAAAGTCGCACTGTTTAGAGGTCGGGGGGTTAAGTGAGGGAAAGTCATGTGAATGAGTCACACTAGTTAATTAAATCATGAAATGAATCTATTAGAGAATCGTTGGAAATTGTCATCCCTTTTTGAAAAACTTCTAAAGATTTTCCCCCACAGTTTATAATATTTATCGTTCTATCCAGTTGATTTGTTCGGTATATAAAATTAATTCCGTAGGTATAAACGTTGTTGTAGGCTTTCGCGGCCGATGTTCATACTTCTTGGCTTTCCGATAAACGCCACGTCAGTAAAGAAACTCTCCGTTGACGTTTGGCTGTTTATTGCAGACGGTATCTTCAGAACTAACTGATGTTATAATATATGATGTTGTAATTGACGCTGCTGCCAGACTAAAAATGTTTTGTTTTGGAGCGAGCTCGGTCTATCAGGTACTTCAGTAACTAAATAGAGAAAAATCTTGTTTGCTCTTACAAAATCTTTAACGTTACCATACA
>JAWQRJ010003734.1:0-11719 GCA_033557515.1 Diorygopyx duplodentatus
TATTACCGTATCACAACCAAGAGGAGGCTAATTGACATATGGCAACTGTGATTTAATAATGAGGGTAGATGAATAAAACAAAATTAGCTATCAAAGTTCGTGTGGCAAAACCAGTGTTGACCAGTGTTATTTATTTATTGTATTATATTTATTACATTTGTTTATTATATATAATTTACAAAAGCACCATATCTTCATCACCATATCTTGCGATATGCGATATTTAACCAATTCATTCACAATTTATGTCTTCAAATGACGCCCCTCAGCATCATTGCCCATTAAGATAGAAACGGTGACAGTCACATACGCACACCTGACCACTGGAAATCGCCAATCATGGTAATGTAAGGATCTTTCACGTCTGACAATTGGAATTATGTATATATTTTATTTATATGTTCTTCTCTTTTCACGGGTCCGAGGAAATGCGGGAACGGTGGTTGCGCCATAGAAACTCGTCGAAATACGAAGGGAATAGAGCTAATGATTTTCCGAACTGCCGGCGCAATTTGCTGGTCTTCACTGTCAGATGAGCTTACCATTATATCTTCATCTGATGAACCTGTATTCACATTAAAAGACAATTCCATCTCCTCCACAATGTTATCTAAACGATACATATCGTTTTCTTCTTTAATTACATGCTTTGTACATTCTTCCCATTCATTTTGTGTAATTTTTGTTACTTTGCTGTTAATTTTACGCTTTGCGTTTTTGAGTTGGTTTTAGACAGCGTATAATAAACGTTACATGTCATCGCTTTTTGTCTAGTGTGGACATGTTTTCCTTGGATGTTTTTGACGAAGGAAGTTCCTGGTGGTTGTTCTTCCACCTGGCAGACCTCTGGGGCTTTAACCTCACTCATAATGTCCTAAAACTTTTATAGGTTAGGTTAGGAAAAAATGCCTTACTTTTGTATTACTGTTCAGCAAAGAGAATTACTTCACAAAGTCTTAACAAAGACTGATCGCAATCTATACAAAAAGAGTTAATGAAAGGGGAGAAAAACAAGGCAAAGAAAACAACATTTCCGAACAGTAAACGAAAATGACAGATAAAAGCGAAGTTCTGTCCTTTTGGAGCTGTGTAAACAGCCCTCGGTTGACAACCAATCAGGGCTCAGAATTTTTCCTCCTATATATTCTAACACTGTTTTCTTACCGCGAATGGACTATAGAAGTGTTACTTCGCTACAAAAAAAAATTGGTTTGTGACATTTACAGGTGACTCCTGGGAGTACGGCCAAAATCAAATAATCAGTACAGCCATGATTTTTTTAAATTTTTTATCCAACATGTAGAGTAATGTATGCCATTTGATTTCATGAGAAAAAATCACGTCTGTCAAGTGACGCCCGTCTTCCCTGGCACAATATTCCATTCTGGTCTTGAAGCTTTCCCACACACGTAGCAATGTCTCCTCATTGATCTGGCGCACTTCATTCTTTGAATCGCTGTCTTTAGGTCGTTCAATGTACGGGGTTTTTCAATGTACACTTTTTCCTTCAAATAACCTCACAGAAGAAAATCGCACATCCTGGAAACGCTTCCTGTGAGAGGTTTAACGAATTACGAAGATACACAGATTAAGAAGATACACAGTTTAGACAATGCATCCCATCAAGGCATAAATTAATGGTAACATTGAGGTATCTGGCAACGGGAGAATCTTTTACAAACCTTTCATATAGTACGAGAATAGCAATTAGTACTATATCAGAATTTGTGCCCAAGGTGTTACGTGCTATTTACGAGCAATTACAGAAAACTTACTTAAAGGTAATGTTTTAAAACTGGTCAATTCTGGCATAAGACCATTATGACATTATAATTCTAGTTTCCGTCAACTTCTGAAGAATGGGAAGTCATTTCCACATCCTTTTTTTAACAACTGGAATGTCCCAAATACTATAGGAGCAATTGATGGGAAGCATATTGTTTTTAGAGCACCCAGGAGTTCAGGGTCACATTACTATAATTATAATGGTAGCCACAGTATAGTGCTGTTAGCAATAGTTGATGCCAACTGTAAGTTTATTTATTAATTTAATATATATTATTAATAGCCTTTCCACTGCAAAGGCATATATTGAAACCTTTTCCTTTCAAAAACATGACCAAGGAAGGACGTATATTTAATTATAGATTATGTCGTGGCAGACGTGTTCAAAATCTTTTTGGCATACTAGCAAACAGATTCCGCGTTCTTCTGCAACCAATCAACTTGAGTAGGGACAAAGTTGTACGATGAACTTTGTAAGTGGACGATGAACAGCTGGATACTGGTGATAAAACATCATCTGTATTTATGTTGTCTGCGCGCTCACCAAAGTTATCGTCCAACTGCAATTAAAAATTAACAGAATAGAAAGTTGCAAAACGGTCTTACGTTTATAAATTTCAGAATTACCATAACTTCCATATCTATCGTATTCTCGTCAATCTGCTCTTGACTCGGACCCTCTTTTGATAAGACAGTGTCGTTACTGCCTGTAACACTTGAAATATTTGAAGCTGCCTTGTCTTTCTTACAATAAGGAATAAGAAATTGAAGCGATTCAAATAGCCACCAGCTGGGTTTAATAAATTCTTCGGTGCCAGCTCCACTCGGCATAATTTTTTTTTGAGTGTCTCAGCGCCTCTTGAAATTGAGTACGAATGTTATTTATTTATTTTTTAAATCTCGTCCACAGTAAAAACAATTTTATGCTGAGCCTCTAGTTCGTGCTTTATTGCATCCAGAGCTTTCTGCCTAAGAGGTTTATTGTGGTATGTAGGGCAGGTAGTGAAATGTGGATATTTTTTAATACAATTAATTTCCTACTTGTTGAAAATTCTTACCTTATATAAAACAGGTTGTAACTCGTATAAAACAACTAAAGTTTTTGTAATTTGATGACTCCACTTTTTTGCCATTTTTTTGAATCGGTATAAACGAACAAAATAAAAAAAACAATTTGTAAGCTTTGTATACAATCGGCCACTCACTGAACATGCTTGTTTTTAGAGGTTATATGTGTAAAACAGCTGATATAAATTACTTGGTTGGTAGCTCTGAAAACCGTGCTAGTGCGCAGGTCAGGTATGGAAACTTTGCTCAAAATAGATCCGGACCTAGTTTGTGAACTAGTGCCTAGTACGAAAACTTGGATCTATTTTGCTGATTCACATGATCCAAGTAGAGTTAGTACTGAATCTAGTCAAAGTTTCTAGACGAAATAAAGTATAATGTAAAACAGATTTTAGTACTGCCTTGGATATCTTTGTTTTCATATTCCACTAACTTCTTCATTAGTAAAAGGTTATTTCTTGGAGCAGCAGTTGCCAACTGCGCATGTAACCAGTACTGGATATAGGTTGTGATCACAAATGTAGCGAACGCTTCATACCAAGTTCATTATTTGCCATTTGGAATTGCGACGGGAACATGTAAATTTTCAAAGCATAGATAATGCTAGTTATCCATCTGGCTCTGTGCAAAGCTTCAGGTTGTCTGAAATGAACTCGTGGTGTGTCTCCGAGGTATATAATTGTGAGCTCAAGCATTTCTTGGTAGTCATTTCGTGCATGATTGGTAAGTAACTGCTGCTTACAGAACATAATAACCTCATTTTGACCTGGTACAGAGCCTTCAATGGTGTTAATTTGCTCCTTATCTATGAAAAACTCACTGTTGTTTGAAACGTTGAAACAGTTTGATATCAGGGCCAGTGGAAGGACTTGTAGCAAACAGCGAAAACATATTCAGCAATAATCTGTGATATATGATGTCGACAGGCAAGGTGCAGAACATCTCTTCCCAGCTTTTCCTGAATTACGTTGCAGGCCGCCGATTTGAGGCATGTGTTGCTGGAAGTTGTGTCAAAAGACAAAGCTTTTACACGATCTTGAACGCCCCAGTCTACTAAACAGTTCTCTACAGCGTTTGCCATGAATTGGCCAGTTCTTCTCAGTTCCATTATCGAGTTAAATATAGACTACATTGTTTATTTTGCGCTTCCCTGATGCTTCTATTTCATTTAGAACAGTGTCTGCATCAGTGTCGGCATCATGTGTTAACGTTTTCTTGTCTTCCAAGTAAGAGACTTACACTCCTGCCGTTGTTTTTCATCTATGTCATGTAGAATGAATGTGTTCTTATTGTATAAAGAAGGTCTTAAAAGATTTAAAATCATATAGTTCCATAAATTTTACATTTATAATTGATTGTTTTGCATCTATCGGGGTTAGTTTTACAAAAGCTAATGTTCCTATACAACTAGGTGCTAAAGTAATACGGCCAGTGCAGTTTAATTTTACGTATTATTTGTGTTGACCCGAAGTACAAAAATACGAAAATGATATAGTAAAGTGAAAGTGAAGAGGAAAGAGATTTGTTATAAAAGAAGAGAAGGAGGGGCATATGGGTTCTACGCAAAGAAATAATGAGAAAATAATATTTAAAGAAATAAACGCTTGTCTACTGCTCAAAATGTTATCCAAAAGTACTTAACATCGAAGCAAAATGAATTGCGGAACCCCCACTCGTTGACTCTGCACGTGTGCAACACACCTTACTTGCATCATCTTAATTTTTTCTTTATTAACGTGTTCTTTTGTCAATTTTATACCACAATTTCTTATCATCAAATTCTTTGTCGTAATTATATAACTGCCCCAATATCACCCCCACGAAGCAATATAGTTCTTGCAATCAATTGCGAAATGTGCATTTTTTGTAAGCAAGTTGTTACGCAATCCTATTAACAAATGTGGTGGGCTCCGTTTATTTCAAAACCCAACAATCTATTTTCTTTTCCCATCTCCTAATATACCCATACCCTATCCGCCATTGACCTTGATCGCATATAGTTGCTACACAATTTAAACCAATTTCTTGACATTCGAATTTTTTTTCAATTAATTTGGCCAAAACTATTTTGGAGGTGGAAAATTCATCAAAACTATACAATATTGGTTGCTTCCATTTCTTACGAATTCCACGTAGCATGAAAACCAATACGTGATCGGCAAATTTTGAAATTCTCGTCATTTGCAAATCCCATTATGCGATCGCACCTCCTATCATAAAAAAAGTTCGGGTGATTTCGTCAAATAACAAAACGCCTTGGCATGTTCTGCCAAGGCTAGACAAAGATTCAACACGTTTTTTTAAACTTGCAAACAGTGGTGGTTTATGCCAGGGCCAAAGGAAACGTTGAGCATTCTTGTGTGTCCTTGAAGGCAACGCAAAAGCTAGATGTTGTAACAATTTGTAACCTGTGTTATTCTGCTTTAAAACCGATAAAGCAAAAACTTTGTCTTCCATTGAAAATCGTCGCCCTTTTGGTTTCTTCGTTTTTGCAGAAATTTGGGATAAAATACGCTTTTGTACTTTTCTGTTCATATTACAAAACGTCTGCTGTTATTCTCCAAAATATATGCTGCATGCTCCAAATTCTGCTTTAGATTCTCCTTTGATTGCAACATGCGTTTTTTAACTCTTCTTAAATCTTTCACCATTTTGTACAACTTGGCTGCCTTAGGAGTCAGTTCTACACTTCTAAATAACAATTCATTGTAATTACAACACATTTTTTAATATATCAGCAGTAATTACTTCTGTTTCGGACTTCTTCATTTCTAACTTAGATAATGGGAGTGGATAATGCTCCCATAAAGAACTCTCATTTCTTGCGGAAGTAGAAAATCTTGAAAAATTGCGAAGGAGGAACAAACAGAAAGTCTGGATGCACGATTTGCATATTTTTGCATAAAATTTCATAAAAACTTCAACGAATAATGTGTTAATTCCCAGGCTTCTATTGCGGACAAATTATCATTTGCGAAAGCAGAAAATCGTTCACGCCTATCTCTCGATGATGATTACTGCTTCAGGCACTTATTTTCAAAGCTCTATGAAAGATCTTATGTCTAAATATTTAAGATGTTTTAGATTTTCCCAATTAGCAAAGCTCTAAAATTAATTGAAGTAATCCACAACAATCAAAATCACTGACTTACAATATCCTTTTTTAACATCTCTATCTGGAGTTGCAGTTTCATTTTTTACTCAAATATTTCCATTTACTTTTTTTGCTCAAGCATTTTTTGTTCCATTTTGTGCTGCAACTTAACTATTTCCATTTCATGTTCCATTACTATTATTTTACGATTTTCTGGGGATAATTGTGCCTCTACGGGTGGGTCTGCCTGAGATTACATATATTGTTTGTAAAGAGTCGTTCAACAAGAAGTTTCATTTTAAATTAAGAGAAAAACGCACTGTTTCTGTGAAAAGCGGGGATATTTTTTTTTAATCCAAAGTACAGACTCTGAGGTTAGTAGTGGAACATTATTATCGTGCAAATATCCGCCTTGGCTTTTCTTACAGACGGTCGTTCTTTTGGTGAAATGTTTCATCACGTTTTCGCATAATTGTAGCTTTATTTCGCGAAATACAGCTCTGTTACTGGAGCATTGGCATAGACCTTATTTTTAACGTGGCTCCAAAGAAAAATGTCTCATTGTGTTAAATCGCACGATCTCGGCGGCCAATTGATGTCTCCATTTCGAGAAATCACACGTCCAGGAAATTTTTCACGCAATAGAGCAATTGTTTCACCAGCTGTGTGGAATGTTGCACTGTCCTGCTGGAAATTTAGACGTCATCCACATCCATAGCATCAATTTCGGGTCAAAAAAAATCATCAACATCGTTCGGTAACGCAATATAGTCACTGTAACGGCCGAACCAGCTGGCGGCCCAAGAACGCCGCCAGCCCAACAAAAAACCCGCACCAAACTGTTGCTCTTTTTTCTCACGGTGTCTGACACTAAAAGTAGTAGCTGCTTTTGAAGCACAACTGCCCTCAGAGTTGAATTAAAAAAATTAGGTTTGAAAAAGACTACTGTTAACAACACACGTTTCGCAAACTCGGTTTTTAGAGCAATCCTGAAATAACATTTTCTACATCCCTTATTTAAAAAAAAATGATACCATTAGTCTCTAATTCGTCCAAAACTCGCCATCAAAAAATCGTATCCACCCATGTGGAGTACTGACAAACCGAAATTCAGACGTGAGGTATTAACCGGTCTTGCGTAGACTTCTAGTTTATTAAAATTTTTGGAAGTTAAACCGCATAGATAACATCTTTGAGTTGATTTGTTCTCGGAAATGGTGTTGCAAATCTTGCCGTCTATGATAGTGAACAGTAGTTCATGTTGAATTTTTTGAAAATTTTGTTTGTAGGCTGTTTCCTGAAGAACCATCAAATCCCCATTTGGTTATCGGCTTAATATTCTGAAGGTTCTCTGTTCGTAAAGATGTTATAACTTCTGTTTGAACATCAACCAGACGAGAGGCAGTATGATCCACGAGTTGTTGCATCCGAACCTCTGCGAACTTATCAGTTACAGTAATGAATTGTTTGGGAGGGTAGCACATTTTTTTCGTTTTCTGAATTACCCTTGTAGGAGGGAAACGTGGACATCGCTTTTGACCTTACAACATTATGTTGATGTCTAGTTAATTTTGCCTCCACTATCATTGAAAGAGCTTCCTCTCCTGACAGCTCCTGTACTTTGTCTTTTTTTGCTGTTTGATGAGCATCTTTAGAACGTAAAACTGTATCGGACGTACTATTGTTCAACACCTTATTATCCTCGAGTGACCAGACAATCTAAAACTCATTTGAGTCGCGTATGCTAACTCGTCTACAGTGTGAGTCGTTCTCAAACATTCAGTTCTTCTACGCTTTTGACGTTCTTAGCATTGCAAAAAAGACTTTGGTCAACCACCTGAGTTTCTAAGCTCTTGCCTCTACCGGCTCGAAATTCAACAATGTTTGCAGCCCTTTATCGTTTTTTTTTTTTTCAAGAAAACGATGTTTTATTCGGTGACAAGCACTCAATTTTTTTCTTGAATTCGGCTAAAAAGTGTAGCAACTGAAAATGAAACCCTTTGTCCTCTTGTAATGGGCAACTAATTAAATCGCAAATGATTTTTTTTAATTCTGTGCATTTACCGTCTTTTGTTCGAGAAGAAGAATCAAAAATTATGGAGCACAACCGCATTTTGTTCAGCGAAACGGCTGCTCGCCGGCATCGATGTGAAGATGGCAACCAAAAGTTAGCAACCAAACAGCCGAACACTGCCGAGCGGCGCCGTCCAGTGGCGTGCGCTTAAAGCCAGATTCTGGTTTCTCGGGCAAAAAAAGGAGATTTTTTGGATTTTTTTACACAAAAAAATTAAATTTGGTTCTTGAAACTTTTAGGGAACTTTAATAAACTACTTGAGAATACAAAAAACGCACGCCGCATTGTGCGAAAAAAAGTTCGACAACGGCCGCAGTTGCTGCGCCCGTAATTCTTGCCTGAAACCAAAAAAACAAAATTGGTTTTATTCGTAACATATTTTTATCGTCGATGCACCACTAAAAGCGATGAAAAGTGCAAAATTCGAAAAATCTTGACCCTTTGAACGAAAAAGTGAATTTTTAAAGGAAAAAATTCACCTTCATTATTCAATAACAATTGTTAAAATTTAAAATTAGTTTTTCCAAAAATGTTAGAGGTTCATTTAGGATGGTTGACAATACTCTAGAGAATCCATCTTGTATCAAGTCATTTCGATGGATAGTTTTTTTTTAATCGTGCTGGCCAATTTTTAAGATTTACGAAAACCAACCAGTCTTCGAGAAAAAGTGCTTCAAGTTTACGCTACGAGAATGTGACAATTATGGGTTGCTTACGGCAATTTATCCTTAATCAGCTATACCAGGACTATAGAACAGCCCCTCTGCATTCCTCAATAGAATGCATTATCTTTCATTTTTTCAAGTCTACGAGCAGTCCGAGCCTCCTTGCTGCTACTTTGCCGTTCTCGCTCCCCACGCGTCAGTCGCTTATCGTCGTACTTTTAGCGAGTAACTGCATCATTAATAACACTGCAGTATATCCTTCATTGAATATTCTTGCAGCAATATAGGCAGCAGTTTCGACTATTTTGGCACCAGAATTCAAGTGCTTTGGGGCGAGGAGGCGCCACACGGATTGAATGGCTCGTTCGAATTCTGCGTGTGCCCGCCCAAGCATCTGGTCAACAGCTCTTCCTTTGACAAATCTTCGTAGATGGGAGGGAAGTAGATGCTTCTCAATATCTGGTGGAATAATTGGAACAGGCTGCGAATAATTCTTCAGAGTCTTCGTGGCTTTAGCTTTCTGCCATTCGCACCAACTATCAACTCCAGCCGGACAATCCTCGTGCCTCGGTTTTTTGTCCGATGAGCAATAATGGTTCAATGTTGCCATTATAGCCTTCCTCATGTCGGCGACAGATTCAATATTCCTTATCGCTAAACCATAATAAATCGTCAATTTCTTGATAAGAACATCTGTCAGCCGATGTTTTCCACCAAGCTTCTCTTTCTTCTTTTTGATATTAGGAAGTCGCGTTTCCATGCGCTTTTCGACGTGTTCCACACACTCGCTTTTTCTTACGGGGCAATTTTCACCATACGGATTCAGGTCCAAAATAGATTTAAACGTTTTGGAATCGCCGTCTCCAATGTAGTCGACTATTTCACTCCAAACTTTTCCATCGATTTTGCGAACATTTCAGTAATGCCGTCCACTTCCATCTTCCCTGCTGAACCTTCGTGATTTGGCGAGCATTGTTCTTGGTGGCTTTCATACCACTCAGTAAAATCATCGCTTTCCATTCTCCTGTCCCAAGCCATGAAACCCTGACAGTATGAACTCTTCACTATGAGATCTATCAATTTACCACTGTAATAGCCTATCAAAGTTGTTACACCGTATTGCGAAGTGAAGCCCCCCTCTTCTTCCAAGACCCGTCGCCGGACACTTTCAAATGTATTGCAGGCCTATCTTTTCGAACATTGCAGGCCTATCTTTTTCCTCTTCAACGGCCTTTTTACTGAAAGTTTCAAACATCGAAGACGTCGCAGCATGTATATGTTGCACTATCAAATAATACGCTGAAGTAGATAATCCTTGACAAATGTCCATAAGACCACAAAACATATTCAATCGTTCTAGTCCGATGCCTAAAAGTCTCATAACAAACACTATTCTACGATTTATTTCGTAGCCATGTACCATCGGGCCAGATGGAATTTCTTTGCGTCCACAAGTGCACGAAAGAATTAGTTTGAAGCCCAAGCCTCGATGGGCGCTCTCTCCATAAGTAACGTTGTGTTTGCAGTCTTTGCATAGAAGAAAATCTCCGAGCGCGCCAAAAATAGTTAAAAATTCAATTATTCTATAATAATGCGATGGGTTCATTTTTATATTGTCTACATTCGCACCCTTCAATTTCATCGCACTTGCACTTTCCTTCAATTCATCTTTATTCGTATATTGATTCCCGTGAAATTTACGTTTAGAAGGTCTAGAAGCGCACGAGCGCTGTTCTTTCGTTTCTTTCGGATACATTTCATACAGTCAGAACGTCTTTCACTGGCAAGAATCGGCGTAAAACTGAGCATTAACGACTTTCACTTGCATGTGCGAACCTGTTGGATCATGTTACCGACTATATATATCGTGCTAAGACAAAAGAGGCGGAGCGCACCGCTTGCTCCGCCCGACATCTGCGTGAGCATGCGCGTCTTAGCATGGATTATATAGCCGGTTGGAAACCTGTTCGAATCGGTTCGAAACCTGTTCGAACATGTTACCGACTATATAATGACTATATTTTACTGACTGTATATAATCCGTGCTAAGACAAAAGAGGCGGAGCGCGCCGCTTGCGCTCCGGCCGATGCGCTCTCCGGGCTGTAACTCCCGTTACTTTTCGAATTTCACTCTGAAACTTTGAGAATATGTTCTTGAATAGTTGCGCTGTTGATTACAGTGAAAAAAATTTCTCGGGTCGATTTTTTCGACCCGAGAAACCAGAATCTGTCTGGCCTTAACGATTGCATAAATCATAAGGTTGAGGGACCATAATACTGAATACGAAATCTATAATATTTATACGGCAGATTTGTAAATTGGAAAGGAACTCGAATCGAAAAACTACCCTAATTAAACGCAAAAGGAGGGTGATAAAAACTACCCCAAAGTATTAGAAAAATCGTATCTCCGGTAATCGGCGCCTTTTCCGATTTACTTATTGAGATACATGTAGAGTGTATTTTCCGATGACACTGTTGACACCCATGTTCACTATGGTCGACCGCAAGTCCACATATAAGGCACAAATGTTTCTTGATGTCGGAGGTTTTCAGCAACATGTTCCGAAGGAACTGCCTATACTCGTCCATGCTCTTTTGTTCTGTCAGTTTCCCTGCTATAACTATTTGTTCACAATAATATATTATGTAAGGGCCGCAGTTGTAACTGTGCGTTTGTTGTATATGTTACGGCTAAAGCAAGAATGAAGATAAACCTAGGTTTAACAAGTTAAAGTGGGGATTACCAAGGCTTTGCGGCTTACCTTTAACCGGCTAAAACTGGGTCTAACCAATCCATATATCAATAGTTGGTTAAAGCCCGAAGTTAAGTTATATACAGGGTGTTGCCGAATTCGACCGACAAATTCAGAGGGGTGATAGTAGGCATCAAGAGGATGAAAAATTGCCATAGAACATGCGGTCGCAAACCACGTTTAGTGGGAGAAAATCGCAACAATAGTTATGAAGAGTGCGACAAAAAGGGCCAATAATAAGTAGAAAAACATTTATTTGACGGGACGTTTTCATAGC
>JAWQRJ010003735.1:0-11719 GCA_033557515.1 Diorygopyx duplodentatus
GTATTCTGTAGAGGAGCAGGTGTAGTAGTCTGTTTTGGAAGAAGGGCATTGAATTTTCGGATATGGGTTTTGGTAGTGAAGGTGGTAGTAGTTTCAGCTTGCTGAAACTACTTACTGCTTAAGTTTGTTTCCATTTCGGCTTTCATTTACACTATGTTTTTATTTTAAAAGTAGTTATTAATATTCATGTAGGGAAATTTTTGTATAATCAGTTAGTAACACCAACTAATCGACAGTAAGTTTTGTTTGACGATTATCCTCAAATATAACTATAAAAGAAAGTTTTGTGACGTTTTGTGTGTCTTAAGAGTAGATTTGGATCGGGCCAATCCGTGATTAGATAGAAACTGAAAACGGCTGTAAAGATATGCAATGTCGACCGTGTGGCCTCTACCAAGTTGGAACCCCAACGTCATTTAAAATAAACTGCAGAATTACTATTACTATAACCCAGAAGGAACAAGAAAATTCGTTCAACGTTCTGGAATTCTGAGCCATTGTCGATTAGAGATAAGTAGAAATGTCTAATGAAAACATAATGTTACAAGCTTTAACTTTTAAGATAGGAATCGAAATGACATCCACTTCAAGGCAATTCAAGGGATTTCCACAATCAAGAGGAATAATTGATACGTGATTACAAGACTCTCACTTTTATTGGACTAAGGGTGTTTTATTCATTAAAGGAATCGCTACAGAAATTACAGGTAAATGAAAAATTTATTTCATATACCTAGAATTCCTATGTAATTCGAATCCTTCCTCAGACCTTCCTTTATTTCTGAATACCCTCCGAAAAATCCAGTTAACAGACGCCAAGAGTTTCTTAATAGGATGTAACATAATATATAATAATTTGTAACCCAAAATTCATTCAAGTATGACAGATAATATAAATGTGCTATTAGTGTACTATTAATTATATGAAATGAATAAAACATTTGTTAAATTTCAGAGTAATATTTAAATTTTCAAAATATTTAAGTTTTGGGAATGCAAGAAGAAAAAATGTGCTTGACAAAAAACAATTACTTTATATTCACGTATAAAAAGGTTCAGAAAATCTACACTTTAGACCAAAACGTTTAATCTTAGAGTTCATTCCGGGAGACCTAAATATTTTTCAATTTCAAAAACAAATTCTAGTAAATATGTGATCATAGTGACAACTTTTTATCAGATTTTAAATGGAACACTCTGTATATTATTACACTTTGAGGTTCTTTATGGAATCTATGGTCCATTTTATTAAACATACATTTGGCCAAAGTCGCAGCCTTTAAGAGTTATTGGACATTTAAAATAAAAAAAATAACATATATTTTTTTAAAACAAAGTTGGCCTGGGGTTCCAAGGGTTTTTGAATTTTTTTTTCGTAACCATTTTGCTAATTGTATTCACGTTAACCTGGGATACACAGTATAGTTTAAAAGTTATTTGAAATTTTTTTTGCAAAAAAAATACATTTGAAACAATGAAACTTCTAATTGAAACTTTTTTTCCCTAAAATAAATAGAAATAGGAAAAGTATTTCTAACAGACGGACGTACAGACAGACAGATGGCCGGACAGACAGACCAATTGCCATAAATGGCACTATTAGTCTTAGATTACCCTAACTAACATTTTCCAATCATCAAAATTAATAAAAATAATTCAAATTTTTTGTTAATTACATCAAAACACACCTTTTCCTGTGAATAAAATACCTTTTCTTTAAAAAAGTCTCATCGATATTTTATTCACAGAAAAGGTGTGTTTATTTTTGAGAAAATCAATATAATATGATATTTTTATTGTTTTCAATTGTTGTCGTTTGTAATTATTTGTTTGAAGTTTATTTTTTAAATGAGAAGATATGTTATTAATATCCATAAAAGATATTTTATTTTTACCAAAGTTGATTGACTTAGATTGGATTGGATTGGATTAGATTGGGTTGGATGAGATTGGGTTGGATTAGATTGGGTTGGATGAGATTGGTTTGGATTAGATTGGGTTGGATTAGACTGGATTGGTTAGGTTAGGTTGGTTTAAATTGGGTTGGATTACATTTTGTTGTGTTAGATTGGGCACACAAAGTACGAAAATTATTGAACGATTATAAGATTACAGATAGTTTCAAAACCATAAATACCACTAGTAACTTAGGACGGTTAACTTAGGTTGTATTGGATTGGGGTGGATTAGATTGTGTTGGCTTAGATTGAGTTGGATTAGACTGGGTTGGATTAGATTGGGTTGGCTTAGATTGAGTTGGATTAGACTGGGTTGTATTAGATTGGGTTGGCTTAGATTTTGTTATGTCGTATGGACACAAAGTATAAAAACTATTGAACAATTATAACACTACAGTTAGTTTCAAAACCATAAACACTACTAAGAACTTAGTTCACTTGGGTTGGATTAGACCTAGTTTGGATTGGATTAGACCTTTAGGATTAGCTTGGGTTGGATTAGATTGGGTTATGTCAAATGGACACATAAAGTACAAAAGTCATTGAACATTTATAACATTACAACTGGTTTCAAAACCATAAATACTACTAGGAACTTAGTTCACTTTTAGAGTTTCTGCTCTTAGTCACGTCAGATTTTCCTTAATCGCTGCCTTCGCACCACTTAATTTTTTGCAATAATTGCAACGACATCATCCTTCTTGAATGCCTGAAGAATTAAATTAACAAATTCAACCGTCTGGGAATGTGAAGACCATTCTTCTTGTATGTGCAGGTGTCCCATTTTCGATGGTTTTAAATGGAATGTCATATTTTGGTTCTAGATAGCGCAAATTTGATACCGGTGTCTGAAACTGTTTTTTTTTTGGAGCTGAAGTCATTGGTGAAAACCGCATGTTGATATCTTTAACGAACTTTTTGAAGACTTTTTCACAGAAAAGATAGTTTATTCCCGGAAACAGGTGTGTTTATTCTTGATAAAATCAATGTGATATGAGATTTTTATTGTTTTCAATTGTTGTCGTTTGTAATTATTTGTTTGAAGTTTGTTTTTTAAAATAGAAGATATGTTATTAATATCCTTAAATGATATTTTATTTTTATCAAAGATTTTGATTGACTTAGATTGGATTGGATTAGATTGGGTTGGATGAGATTGGGTTGGATTAGATTGGGTTATGTCATATGGACACATAAACCACAAAAACTATTGAACAATTCCAACATTACAGCTAATTTCAACTTAGTTCACTTGGGTTGGATTAGCTTGGGTTGGATTACATTGGGTTGGATTAGATTGGGCTATGTCATATGGGCACAGAAAGTACAAAAACTATTCAACAATTATAAGATTACAGTTAGTTTCAAAACCATAGATACCACTAGTAACTTTGGTCATTTGGGTTGGATTAGACAGGATTGGACTAGATTGGATTGGCTTAGATTGGGTGGGATTGGACTGGGTTGGATTAGATTGGGTTGCATTAGACTGGGTTGGATTAGATTGGGTTGCATTAGACTGGGTTGGATTAGATTGGGTTGGCTTAGATTGAGTTGGATTAGACTGGGTTGGATTATATTGGGTTGGCTTAGATTGGGTTATGTCGTATGGACACACAAAGTACAAAAACTATTGAACAATTATAACACTACAGTTAGTTGCAAAACGATAAATACTATTAATAACTTAGTTCACTTGGGTTGGATTAGATCTAGTTGGATTAGCTTGGGTTGGATTAGATTGGGTTGAATTAGATTGGGTTATGTCAAATGGACACACAACGTACAAAAGCCATTGAACAATAGTTTCAAAACCATAAATACTACTAGGAAATTAGTTCACTTTGACTTTGAAACTAGCAAAAAAAAATGATGCTTTGTTGTGTGATTTTCCTTGTGGAATATAGCAACAGCGGATTTCTCCTAACTGTTATCATTTTCAGAGTTGACTGTGGACATTATTGATGTACTGGAGGTGCCACTCATAGTTTTTCAAGTTTTTCAAATTTCGATTTTGATGATTCCTAAATATTGAATAGTAAGGTTTAATCGGGTTTAATTCTTCTAAATTTTTAAATTATTAAAAAACAAGTTTCATAAAACGTAGTTTTGTCACACGCGTCCGCGTTTACAAAAACGGGCGTAGGGAGTTTGTAATGGACAAGTGCGACAAAACGTCTTATGAAATGTGAATTTTATACTTCTTCTTCTATTTTGATTAAAATTTAAACACGCATAATTTTTAATAATTAATCACTTGATTACAATTTAATTTTTTTCATGTTGATGGTGTTGCCAACATGACAACACCAGTTGGCATTTCTAAATATTGACTTTAAAATGTCAATTGGTTCAGTTTGCTACATTTTTGAATTTAAACTGAACATCTACCTGGAATTACAGCACATGTTCAGGATACTTCCAATGTTAATGTTTATAATTCTACTTTGAATAAATAAAGGTTTAAAAAGCATTTCCTGCGTTTTCTAAACATTCAATCAATTTGTTGGTTATATCACTAATGTCAAAGAAATGTCAAAGTAACTTTTTTCTGCCAACAGAAAAAAAATAAAATTTGCGTTGTCTAAACAGTTACTTTATGAAACGCAAATGACGTCATTTGCGTTTCATAATGTAAACATTAGACAATCCAAATAGAAAAACGAATTTATAGGCACCTATAAAGGGGAGTTAATATGACAGTAAAATTATTTGATAACTTTTTCTGATGATTTTTGTATCTAAAAAATAATTATCATCAGACTTCCCTTCAGCAGTAAAAATAGGGTGAAAGAGTGAAAAAGGCAGTGATCTTACAATTCAACCATCGAAGTCTATTGCACTCATTGGAACACTTATGGTACATTTGTTTACAAATCTTGTTATTAAAGACAAAGACTCAATTAATGTTAATGCCACCCTCCCTTTTGTGCAGTGTTTTCTCTGAAAGTAATTAATTATTCCCAGAACTCGGTTTCAGCAAGAAAGAAAGGTCTCTTAGTTCGTCCTTTTGTTCGCTGTTAGCCCAAGAATTCAACACACTCTTTAACTACCTTCACATTTACAAAGCGTTATAAATAATTAATAATAACAAAATGCTTTCTTCCACTTTCGGTTGCTTGATGGTTTACTTTGTGGTTACTTTCGGTTCTGTCCAGTAACGATCTTCTTTCTGTAACTGGAGTGGGCGTCGCGGAATATGTGGATTCTCTCGGGGCGTAGGACGTAAATGGGGAGAGTTAATTTACTCCTGTATTGTCCTGTAATGGCGAAAAAAGGAGGAGGGCCCTATTGAAATCTCTTTATCCGGCACCGAAGTGTGTGTGCAGGACTTTATTTTACGCATTGTAGAACAATGGGTACTTGTTGTGGTACACGAAACCGCGGCCATATCCTTCCATCCTTGCAGCCTCGGCGCAGGAGCGCGCGTTATGAAGTCCTCGCATATTTGGATAATGTCCGGCACGGAACAACGATTAGAATGCGGCAATAATGGTCGACATTGTGTATAGGTAATGCCCGTCACGCAGCCCGATGCCGTCCAAATATGCGTCAGCAACGTAATTAATTTACTGTGTATAGATAATTTAGTCGGGGGAGCCTTCGGGCTAGTTCCGAAGAAGTGCTAACAGGATTCCTTGAGGGATACTTTGGATTCTTGGCAGGCCATTAAACGTTGGACAATAAGTTTTAGCGGCTTATGCAAAACAAGGGATTTGAATGTGAGGACTGGGGTATACTGTATAGATGGAAGAATAATTTAAAATTAAAAAGCTGTGATTTATCCTAAAGATTTTTTTTTATTAAAGGGACATTTAGGTTACAGGAACTTTCTCGGGATACTCTTAATACATTTTAAGCATCTACCATATACGATGTATTCAATTAAAACGGGTCGGGTTATAAAAGGGGATTTAAAATGGCCACGTAGTTATATAATTAAGGTATTCGAGCGCAAATTAAGGTTCTACCGTATAAGTGAAAATCCATTAAGAAAAAAGCCCGATATCACGCGCGCAGCGATGAAAGGGGGGCAAAAAACCTATAATTATTAGTAACTGATCCTTATCTAAAATACGAAACCATGTCCTTAGTAAGATTTTCCGAGTATGGTGCTATAGTAATTCGAGTGAACATGTTGGAAAATGTGGGTAAGCGTGATTAATTATTTTGCTTTTCAATTTTGCTATTTACTTAGTTAAATAAATAATTTAGTTCGAAGTGAAGATATTACTGATATTACCAGTTAAGCACAATAACTTATGCACCACTGTGTCATCGTTCGTTAAGATAAACGTAATTCTGGTAATTCTCTTCTCTGTCATCCTTGCATACCAATCAATAATAATCTTACAACTTTTTTCAGTATGCAAGTCGATGTGTTGAAATTTGCTATCCAATTAAAACTTTCGAGGCCCGAACGAACTTGGTAATTTAACTTTTCGTAATAAGTTATTATTTTAGTTGAGGAGTAACGGGGACACTGCACTTTTCTTAACGAAATAATTACTCTTCTCCCAGTCAGCTAAAGTTTCTCGTTAGAGGGGATCGCGTTTTTTATTTTCAGTTATTTCCACGGAGCGGGTTCAAATGATCGCATTCTACTCTGGCAATGAAAACCCCTTAAAAATAATTTGGAAGAGGAAACAGGTCGCTGGTACTCTTTGAGTGATCCTTTGTATTTTCAGTCCGGCCCCGATAAAGCTTTAATGGTAACCTGAAATACTAATGGAATTTTAAATTGTAGAGCATCCTAGAAACGGGAACTTTGAAGGCCTGAGACGAAGTTAATGAATAAATCCAACAAACGATACCCTTTTACTAGTAAATCTTTTGAAGTTTTTAATGGAAGTTGTCCAGGGAAAAGAAAGACCTCATAACAAGCTTACTTAATACATTGTTTCCTAGTTGAAAACGAAGTTGAAACCGTTGGAAAAACTGTTATTAGATTATTACATTCACCCCTCTGAGTTCGCAATTCCAAATATCCCTTATCGTACCACTATTACATTAACTTCAATAATTTATAGACGTCATTAAATTTTGCCGCCTCCCATGAATATTGCGGTTCTATTTTCAAGGCAGAAGGTATTATGCTCTAAGGGATGGCGACTCATGCAATTGTAAGGGAAATGACTTCTAGCAGTCTTGCAAGAGGCTGGCTACCAGTGTTCATTATAGTGTCCAGGCGACTGTAATATACTAGGAGTAAACCTCCCTATTACATGGTTAACGTTTAATCTACGCGATGAGAATGCTTGATATATGAGAAATCATTTAATTGGGTTTCAATTTAATATCGGCGTAGCGACCATAAAATATTACAGAATGTTCTCGTCCTTATATGTAAGAGAGAGAAAAGGTTATAAATATAAAACAAACACCAATTACAAAATTCCTGTTTAAGGTGTGAAGTACCTGGTAGACCGAGCTCGCTTGGGGGTAAAACACACAAAAAACCATTGTTTTCTACCTCTGAGTTGACTGTCCTTGGCTGTTATGAAGAGTTCCGTTCAATTTGAGATGAATCTTAGAACAAAAAGTATAGATGACGGATTTGCATTATAACTCTCCTCTCCATTATTTACCCTCTGATCTTTGCCAGTAACAATACACCGATACATCATATTTTCAACAGTTGTGAACGAATCAATAGCAATTGCCATGCATCCTCCCCGTGAAGCAAATATGCAAACCAATCAACTTGAGCGCTGAGCGTCAAATTG
Source organism: Diorygopyx duplodentatus (assembly GCA_033557515.1). Classification (NCBI taxonomy): domain Eukaryota; kingdom Metazoa; phylum Arthropoda; class Insecta; order Coleoptera; family Scarabaeidae; genus Diorygopyx; species Diorygopyx duplodentatus. The sequence goes on from JAWQRJ010003735.1 coordinate 7,685, forward strand.
CGCCGCGTCGGTCCTGTTGCATACAATGCCCGCCAATGAAAACGACCGTCTGGGGAATTCCTACAAACGGCAGGACAAAGCCGGTAATGCAACTTCCACAGGAAGGCGAAATTTATGGCGATAATAGAATTGCGCGCGACAAGCACTGTGCACGGCGACGGAGAAATATGCACTTTTTGTATCGATATGGGTCCGGTATATTGGGTTAGTGGTTATGAGATTAGCGGTGCGGCGGTCCTTTTGTTAACCGCACAGAAGTCACGCAAGTGGGTCCCGGCTCGAACGCCCCACTGTGACTAATACCCCAAGGAATCTTCTAATTTTTTGATTTACGCTTTCTGTGCGCGCTACGGACTGACGTTTCCCGGATTAATTTGCACGAACGGAATACGATATGAGGGATTAGAGAAGTAGGCCGGAAATTCGTTTGAGCTTAGTAGCAAATGTTGGTTATGTATTGAGTTTTGTGTAAAGGATACCATTATAGCTGGTATGTAGTAATAAACTGTATACAATAATATTACTTGCATAAACGTGACGGTATTAATTATAATTTAATTTGATGGCTTCACTGGGTAATACTGGGTCTCTGTACATTTCATTTATTTTTGCTATTCTCGCAAATAAATTTTCGGTTTTTTTAAGTAGCTAATATACAAAACGAGGGTTCTGGTTTTGGTTTTGGTCGATAATGCTGAAATAGTCTCTTAAGATCACAATAATAAAAAATGTACAGAGGAGAAAGGAGTCATTCTTAATAATGGTGATAATATTAATAATGATAATCATAAAGAAGCGTCAGGCGTGGTCTACCATACATTCATGGGTCAAGTGGCCAGAAACAAAAAAAAAGACAAACGAAACAAAAACATCAGAAATTGTCATCATCACTCAGGGATTGGCTGCAATATGTGCTTAGGGTGGGTTTATAAAGTATCTACATCGTCCAGTAGAACTTGCGAAGAATGTATCCCGTGTATCTTTTATAAGTTGTTTACTTATGAAAATCATATGTTGCCATATTTCCCAACACCTGATACTATGTTACCAAGAGTAGCATGTTTACAAGCATCTAGCTTCTGAGTACAACGCCAATACCTGGCACTGCGCATGCGCTGCAGTCAGCGTATTGGGTAGCCTACCTATCAGAGATTACGAAACAAATTGTGAAATAAATTATAAACTCGTTATCACAAATCCTTAAAAAGCGGTTTTTCGTGGCTATCAAGATATTAATTTTATGCTTAAAAGTCTGGCCAAATAAGAAATTAATAAAACGTCCAGAGTAACTCTCCTTAGTGTACCAGTCAATAACTATAACACAATCGTCTGTTCTAATAACTTTAGTATCTAGAAATAGGACACAATCATTATTTCCCATCTCCATTATAAACCGAATATGATTATTAAAACCATTCAAAACTTGCAAAACATGATTAACCCTATCATGTGGTATCGGTGTAATAATGTCATCCACAAATTTCATGAACGGCAACTGGAAATCCAACTTAGGGATACAATTCGACAAAACAAAATCCATGACCATCAGCGCCAAAATGGGACTGATAAGAGAACCGATGGGTGTGCCAAACTCTGTCTATAAACAACATCCAAAAAAGAAAAGTAAGTGTTATGGAAGATAAAATGTAACAATTCTAAAAAGAACTCCAGCTCAAAATTGCTGTGCAGTCAAATCAGAATCCACTTCAATCTAACAATTTCCAAAATCAAATCCAAAGGGATATTAGTGAATAAACTAACAACATCTAACCAAACCACAACATAACCAGGGGGAGCCTTAAACCTCTAACTTGCTCAACAAAATCGAAAGTGTCTCTAACATTAAAATCTATATTCTGACTCAAAGCCACAGTCAAAATACCAATTAATTTTTTTTTGTAAATCATTCGTGGCCGAACCACAAGAGGGTTTCTATTGATAATTTCCACTACTTTCTACTGTTGTTATATCAAATAGAGAAACGTACAACTCCAAAGCTATAGCTATGTTAAATAACACTAATACTTATGAAATAATCAACAGAAAAAAACTTTATGGTTCTCCATTAATTATAATCCAAAGGGTTATTATTAGAGTCCGGATTAAAAATTATTAAACAATAGTGCATGCAAAAAGCGCTTAAAAAACTTATCGTTTTTCACAAACATAAAACATAAAGAAAACACATACATGTTGCAAAATTGTATAAATTATATACACATTTTTGATTAAATAAACATTCATTTAGAGATTTGTAACACTGCATACATAATTTAACATTTAAATTCTTCAACAAAAACTTCAGAACACATGTTCAGTCAAAAAACTTGAATACTTCGTTCATTAAAATGTTCCATTTTAATGTTCTGTCGTCGATCACTTAAAATAATTTTATAATTTGAAATCTTGTTTCGACATCAACATTGGTGCATATTTAAATTTTGCTACCACAGCTTGCCCCATATTTAAACCACCTCTCCATATAGAGAGGTGGTTCATCAAGATCGAGGATATTTTATTTAAGGTTTGAGACCCTTCGATTTTTGGCATCGTTGAGTTTTTAACATCACAAGGTTTGATGCAAGGTTTTTAAAATCTTCGAAGTGTTAAGTAGTGTAGTATAAAGCAGCATCTAACCATGTTGTCCACCGAGTTAACACTGGCTCACGTTGTAATAGAATGTTAGGCAACCTTTCTCTGAAGAGTTGCACTCTTAAAGGGGCTTTAATGAAAATCTGTTTGCCATTTTTTATTAGTTCATTAACAATGGGAAATTGAAGCCGTATAATTCCAGCAACCCGATTAAGTGCTAAACAAAAAAAAAGCTAAATCTAAAAATCTAAACACGTGTAATGAATTAAACTTGCATAAAAAACTTTAAGATTCGGTTTAGTTTTAACCATATGTGGTGCAGCATCGGAAAGCATTAATAATATTTTGTCATAAGCACATCGTCGGGAAGATAAAAGTTTGTTAGTGTCTCATTTGCAAATCTTGTAACTACATTTTTATTTCTTCATTCCAGCTCCTCCCCAACATATCAAATATCCTTCGGTCAAAACTTCCTCATTAAGCACGCATATAATTAAATTTACAACATACCTCTATTTACATATCTTTTTATTTTCTGGATAGTTTCTTTATACAAAAAAATGCACTGAAATAACTTGGAGATTAATGCATGTATTATTTGAAATATCTTGATAACTCGATTTCCAAATAATACATGCATTAATCTTTTACCCTAAATATGAAATCAACCAACCCAACATACACAAATGTCAAAATTTATAACTAATTGGTAGGCAACTCAATTTACAATAAATGCATGTATTGTAAAAAGAATCGCTTTTGCAGTAATAGCTTGAAAAACCTTAAATAATCGGGAAAGGATACATTTTAGGTATAAGGATTTTAGGAATAAATAGAGAAAAACAAGAGATTACAACACCTTACAATTTTATCTCACAATATTGGAGGTACAAGATAGATAAAAAGTAAAGAACGAATCATTGTTAGTACAAAGAATCTAATGAAGTTGTTTTGAATTACATAATTTTGAAGAAATTTTAAAAATTACGCAGACAAAATACAATTTTATTTTCCGCCTAACGGGAGCATCTAATTTTTGCTGCATTCGTAACTTTGTGCTGAAGTAGGGGAGGTGGATAAAGAATCTTTATCATATTATATATAAAATAAATATTTTATATGTAATTTCTTACAGTGAATTAACATATCTTTCTTTTCTTATAAAAGATTAAAAGACATCCTGTGCAATTGCACTAAAACCCCCAGATGTATAACTTGCTTCGATTAGCCGCCGTTTTAGGTCGGCGCCAAATTCAAAATCCAAAGAACTTGCAATTGAAGTAAATATTTATTAGTTTAACTATTTCTTTGTGTTCCGTTAAAAAAATGCTGCGTGCATCATGACTTTTCTTTAACAATGCATTAATAAAGAATATAAAAGACCGGATAGGTAAATAATTCTAAATTAAATACAGAGCAGCAATGGGAAGGATCGGTCTACGA
>JAWQRJ010003736.1:0-11718 GCA_033557515.1 Diorygopyx duplodentatus
GATTAAACATTTCTACTAAAGTAGAGGAGGTAGATAAAAAATCTTCAATAAAAAAGCAAAGTTCAGTTAATTTTCTATATGAAATCGTCTAGAATATGTTCTTAAAATAAGTAATTTAAGAGAAAATCAAAAAATTGCAACACGATTCAGTTTTATCTAAAAACTATTTCTCTCATCATAAATTAAAGAAATCTCTGGAAATATTGCAGGTACAAGAAAATTTGGAGATAAAAAATAAAGTACCAGTAATTGCTGGTGCACAGACCTTAAAGAATTTATTTTGGATTACGTAATTTTGAAGAAATATCAAAAATCACACCGGCAAAACAATTTTCTTTCTGGTGGATGATGTATCTAATTTTTGCGTCTTTCGTAACTCTGATCAAAGAGCAAAGACCAGTTCCTTTTCTGTAAGAAATCATCTACAATACGTTTTTAAAACGAGTGAATTAAGAGAAAATCAAAAAATTGCAACACGATACAGTTTTATCTAAAAAAATTCTTTGTTTTGATACAACCAAAGATATCTCCGGAAATATTAAAGGCACAAGAAAATTGTGAGGATAAAAAATATAATGCGAGTAATTTTTGGTGCAAAGACCCCAACGAAGTTATTTTGAATCACGTTATTTTGAAGAAATATCAAAAATCACACCGACCAAACGACAAAAGCTTTATCCGTTCCCCATATATTTCTAATGGACGGTCTACCGTAGACACGCTGTATACAGAGCTAACTATGTTTTAAGGCCATCATTTTGTAATTTGTTTGCATAAATCAAAATTGTTGTGGTTCGTTGTAGTCAGAACATGAATGTAAGGATTCTGCAATTGTTTGTTGTTGGAGTTAGTTATTTGTCAACTGCAAAATGAAAAATTGTTTAATATTGTATTTTTTATCGTATTCATCTAAAACTAGAACCAACAATAATGTAACAAGGATCTAATCTTTAAATAACTTATAACGTGGCGTCTTTATAGTGGCACGGAAAAATACTCTGCCATTTTATTTCCTGCTTTGGCATTATTTTTTTCAAAACATCTTTTTCTAAAAAAAAGCAAAAAAGCACATAAACATTAGTACCAAATTATTTATTTTTACATAATTCGTACATATTTTTATATAAAACATATCTGCTTATAATATTTATAACAAAACTTAATGCCTAGAAATCCGGACTATATACATAATACTGCAATTAGTAGAGAAAAATAACTGACCAATAAAAATACACTTATAAAAATGATGAACAAAATAAAATATAATTATACCTTAAGAAATTTTACTAGCCCAGAAAATCATAGTAAAACAATGCAAGATTCCACAAAAAAAATACAGATCATTTACTTTACATACATTACATATGTACATACATTACATACATTTACTTTTCAAGGATACCTTTCACAGAGATTGCAAACACTATTACACAAACAATAGCTTCCATTAACACCAATCATATGACGGAAAATAAATATTAAATATAGACGTATATTTGGAGGAAGAAAATCAAGTAGAAATCTATGTAGCTATCTTACTGGCATTTTCAATTAAAGCGACGAGTGAAGTGAAAACGTTCGGTTTTATAACGAAACGGACGACTATGAAAATTATTTCTGCATGTCTAATGACTATTTTGAAAATATTCTCAAATTAGTTACCTCATTTCTATCTAAACAAGATGCAACAGTGAGAAAGCAATTTCAGCAAGAGAAAAATTGGCGCCAACATTGCATGATTTAGCAAAAGGAAGGTATTTTAAAGATGTCAGGTTTTCAGGGATTGTGGATCTGGGATTCCCCAGAGTCAGTAAGCCAAGCTATCATAGATAGTTGTGAATCATTGATATATATTCTTCAAGACTTTATTAAGGTAAGTGAAACAAGAGTTTCACAGGATATTTTGTTTCAAAAGCGTCTGCATAAAAAATATAAAAAAATAAAAATAAAAAAAACATTGACAAAAATTATGCGGGGAAATTTGCAACTTTTTTTGCTATCAATTGTTATCAACGTTAAAATTTTTCTGAAAAATTGCATGGAATATTTTAGAAATATGACAATGTTTAGCACTTAAAGGAAAAAGAGGCGACTTACATTTTTATTCTGGTGCTGTAATGTATAGGTCTAAAAATATGTCAGGAAAATTTTCAATTTGGCCAAAAGTACTAATGAAACTTTTGATGTAACAATAGACTTTAATTAGGTTAGCTTTTATCTTAATCTCCACAGGTTTGCACTTCTGATTTTAGGTTTTTACTTGATTCTATAGCGGCTTTCAATTTGCCCAATTTGTTTTTTTTCTTTGTTTTATTTAAGAAACTTTTATTCCAACAGTCGTCATTTAAGTAATTTGCGCTTTTATTAAATAAAGATGAATAACGCAGAATTAATAGTCACAAGCGGCCTCAAAAACGTAACAACAAACATCATGTGTTTTATGGTTGCAACGATAGAAAGTGGGGGTAGCAGATGTTGTTCTACGCCCCCCCCCTCACCCTTCGTCCAAAACATTTTGTTTTTCTTCCGCGTTTGTCAGCTTAACCAGAACAATTTTTTTTTAGCCATTAAACTCAAATTTAAGCCCTATTTATTAAATTCAAGACATATTCATGATTAACATTTTTTGTTAAACGGATTAATTAGTGAACAGTATTTATACGTGCACAATTATCGCATTTTTCATAAAGTACTAATATGACTCAAGAACGTTGAGTCATAGCTTCCAATACCGTAATTCACACCCCATGGTAGTTGAAGACGTTGTCTGCAATGGTTAGCCAAACGTCAACATAATTTATTTACTATAAATAGATTTTACATCTTATACACAGGTTTTATGGTAAGATAAAAGTAGACATCTGGTTTTTAATATACCACTTTACTTTTTTACCAGGTAAATAACTTACTAACAATCGTCCAGGTTTTGAGCAAATTGTAGCTGAAAAGCTAGCTTTTAAACCAATGTACATGAGTGTGATATATTAATTTTTTTGCACCAATGCCTTTTCACGTAAGGTGTGGTTTGGACTTATCACTTTGGGGATGCAAGAGTATCAGTCTCTAGTTTTCCACTTGAATATCACATGCTCTAGTCATAACCGCCATCTGGAGGGATATTGCTCAATCACTAGATTGAGCAATATTCCAATTGCAAGCGTTAAAGCAGATCTGGTGGCTCTGACTTAGACCTAGACATGTCAGACGCGGTACATTTACTAGTTTGTGTTCCAACTGGTGCTTTGTTTGAAATATTCTCGATGTGAAGTTTGAATGCCTATTCTTTAACTGTAAAAGTGTACTATATAATTTCAAAGTTATCGTCTCTACTGTTCTTATCTTACTTGTAATAACATTATCGGGATCATCTATCTATCCAACTAATTCTACCAGACAGCACAAACACTGATACGAAAATCATTGTCGTCAAGGGCAAAGAACTTCAGATGTTGGACAAATTGTTTAAAGTCTGATTTTAGAGAGAGTATGTATGGGGAAGGTATTTGGAGAGTATCTAATTCGGTCAGCAATAGTGCTAACGATAGGCATTAAGAGGAATTTTATTAAGTTTACATTGGGGATTGAATATTAGGGATTTTCGTTGCCAGGAAGTGTGATAATTGCCTCAATACTGACAATATTCGTTTCCATAGTGTATGTGGGCCACAATATAGTTTCGATGCTTACTTAGGATGACCTTAGTATAATACTTGTTCGCCGAAATATAGCAGAAGAACAGTTTGCGACGGCGTTTAGTATGAGAAATGGCTCCTAGCCATTTAGGAAAAAAAGAATCGAAATTTAGGATGTTGATTTTAATAGACAAGGTTCAGCTCGTTGGAAAGTATCATATCGTCACCTTAATATTACTGATGGGTAAATCAATTTTTTCAATTTTTGGGTTTTATACATGTTGCATGATATAATAATATTTACCAACCTTTTAAAATTTCGACGATCAATTTTGTACCCTAAACGTTCACAAATGAACACATCCACGGACTAAACCAGAAGAAACATTGAAGTTATACAATGGCTCTATTCCAATACCTGAAGATAAATATAAAAATTACTTTTCGAAGCAAAGCCTAAACCAGCAATTAACCTAATTTTCAAACCATTTTATGAAAGTCTTCCTTATCGCAAAAAAGGTTAATAAGAAGCTGAGAATTTCTCGGAAGAAGAGGACTAAAAATGATGTTACCTACTTAAAATATTTTTGTTTTAAGTATTCACATTTATGTTTTCAATGGAACTTTTAATAAATATCGATTATAGCATTTTTTAACTTTCCAATCATTACTTCTATTCTAAAAAATTAAGATACCTAAAAGTTGATTAGCAGCTTGTCATTTGCTACAAGTAGCTAACTCATTTAAATGAAGAACACCTTAACTAGAAACTAGCTTGGATTTTGCCTGTAAGTTTGTCCAAAGACTTGGGGATATTAGACATTACCTTAACCGAAGAATAATCCATGCATACTTAAATTTACTTAAATTTAAAAAAATAATTTATATATACTTATATACAGTGTATATATGAGCTGTTCTGCTCTTATATACACTGCTCTATCTTGCCTTTTTCTCATAGCATTTATCTACCATTAGTTCATCACCTAGTTTTATCGCCTTTGTGAAAAAGAAATTTTAGGCATCCTTGAGCAAAAACCGATTATTTATTTTCGATTGTTTTCTTTAGCGTATACGTGCCAGAGTAGCTTAACACTAATTCCTTTATAATTGCTTCGGTATTTTATTTCGCTTTTCTTTATAAGGGTGTGGCGTAGTTTAGATTTAACCCGCAAGCAGTCATTAAGGATTGCACTTAAAAAATTTGATTGATTAACTTATTTACTTAAACATCAGCTTCGTGTCTTCCATTTTGGCTGTAAAAGTTAACAAAGTTAACATTCTCTCTTACAAATAGAAAACAAAAGGTTTCTACATATTCACTAGTCAATCCCAATGTCTTGTAATTGGTTGTAATATAAGAACATACGTTTACGTTCGACATCATTTCCATACAACCTTAATTGCATATGCGCTTGCAGCAATAAAAAAAAAACAAAGGGGTTGCACATACAATTCCAGAATACTCAGCACTGAGTTTATTTTACTTTCTGCCTCTTTCTTTTAGTTTTTTTTACCTCTGGAAGTACGCAGATGAGACCACGAGCCCGCATGCCTTTGGCTTCTGCACAACTACACCATTAGTCGCTTCCACGAACGAATTTATAGCAATTTTTAGTTTAATAATGCTAATAATGGCAATTTTGCCATTCGTTCATAAGTATACGCTTCTTCGTATTACAAACGTTAACCGCGTTTATTCCTATCGATATCGCGTGTTATTATGACACGTCCTTTTTGTGGTAATAGTAGCTATAATTTCGCGATTATGCTACGGTTGTTCCCGAAGGATGATGCTTCGCAAACTTGGTCAGAATTGAAATAAAGCTTAGGAAAGCTAAAAACATGTGGAAGGTGATTTTTTTTAATAACCTTCCTAGCTTCACATATCAAAAATAAATGACTGGCTGACATGTATTATCTCTAATTGTTTGCTGTGAGCATAGTTTGCACATTTTAAATGATATATAATGTAAAATAAATAAATGTTTCCTCATATTCAAGCAGTAAAAATTAACATCGTCTACTATATTGTCGGCCAACACTTTGGCGGCCATCACACTTAAAAATTCACAATATAATTTAAAAAAATCTTACTACTTACGTACTTTTAAAAACATGACAGAGCCACATTTTTATTTTATTTCAAAAACAACACAACAACTTTAAATGGACACATTTTACGAATTAACCTAAATGACATGTAAGTAATTTTCTAATTTAAAACTATTGACATGTCACTTAATCAGTAATTTATAATAATTTAATTTAATTAACCTTATGTACGTCGTTGTAGCGTTCCTGAAGATGGGATATATCCCGAAACATGTTGAATAGAAATAAATAATCAATTTTAATCAGAAGGGTGGACAGACCTTCTTTTTTATTAAGCTAACCTGATTAACATGGATAACAGACATACTACGTATGCTAAACATGTCAATTGAGTAAAAAAGGTGATTTTTCATAGTGATTAGTATTGTTTTTCACAGGAATTAAATTGACTACTTAATTAAGGCATGATGCACGTACGTTTTACTGTAAACGATTAAGTTTGAGTCAACCTTTATGGTGTACGGTAAACGTTTAATTGCTCTGTTATTTGACGTAATAATTGTGGTATACTGAGTAAAGAAGTTAAGTACAAACTAATCCAAATGTGGGCGTAGCAAATTGACAAGTTACGATCGTCCGTAATCGTACAAATTGTTACAAGTAACTGTATTGCCGATTCTTCTTGTTATATACCGTTTCGAGTATTACTAAACGGAAGGTAATGTCGTAAAATAATTTTTGGTTTATATTCTATACGGTATATTATATTGGCTTGACCACATGTTATAATCGGGATTCTATAAATGGATGAAGACGAGCCCACATTACGAGATAAGAATAAATAAATACAAATAGTTTGGTTACATTGGCATTTGTGTAGACTCCTTAGGGCAGTATTTCTTCCTACTGAAACAGGGGTTTAAAATTTTTGGACAGTATTTAATGTAGAACTGATTGCAATTGGATTATTGTTTCAGTTAGATATGGTAATTCTTTTCAACGTATGACCGACATTATTCTCATACACAAACTCCCAAACTCAACCGTATCTTAACAAAAACATTGCTACATCTGAAATTTCTTATGATACAGTCAAGTATTAAAGACTTGTCAATAAAGCCAAGTTGATAACTTTTTAGTAGTTATATTTTAGTTTAGGTACGTAATTTTATTGGTTAACATAAATTTTTTCTCTGTCCGCAAAGACCAAAGAGAAGAAAAATGAAGCAGCTAAGCATTTATTACTAAATATTATTGGAATCACATTATTAAAAGTATTTAGCAACAGCTGTTTTCGTCATTAGAATTACAAATCAGACGGGGCTATTATTAGAAATGAATTATTATAAATGGTGTAACATCACTGATAGATGCGTAATCCTGTACGTCCTTGCCCGCGGCCATACAAGGCTAATTTTACGCCACACGAGAAATGCAGTTAATCATAATTTGTAATCAACATAACAATTTGCGAGTTTCATCATTCTGTGCAATAAATTAATTAAATATCATATGAATTTATTCTGTCTTGCATGATTGCTCAGTTATATGTACATTTGAAACTTATCAATTAATAATGAATTTTGCAATGGCGTTATTGAGCAGAGATCTTGTACTATTTATTAGACATTAAATTTAGTATTGGTTGCAGTAGAATTTAGTGTCCTCAAATAACAAGCTCATGGCAATGCATTTGCAGTTTGTTATCGTAACAATATAAATTGAAATGTTTTATGACGTAATCAAACTGCAGTCAATCTTCGGCAGAGCACGGAAAAGAACTGTTTAAATAACTACAATGTAATAAACAAGTTTATTAACTGGTATATTATGGTCGTCATTATTAATATAAACATAACATAGTTATTAACAAATGCATTTAAAAAAGTAACAGTATTCATTTTGATTAAAATTATCTGTTTGTAAATATTAAGATAACATTATACTGGGATGTTGTCCAGTTTAAATTTATCACACTATTGAAAATTTCCCCAAAACTGCTTTTAACCGTTTGTAACTAACTTCAGGGAATAAATTTGGTTACAAATACCGTTTTGGAGAACAAAATTAAAACATTACACCATGCCCCTCAAATTTCAAATGCACAATTTGCGATATTTTGCTCAATGCCTAGGCATAGAAAAATGGGAAAATGTCAATGTTTGCTTGCTATACGCCATTCAAATTTGGACGCTACCCCTTACGACATAGGAAGCTTGAACTTGCGTTCTTGTCCCACTTATGAGTAATTCCAACGATAGAAGACTCTACCGTAGGACAACCTTGCCGTGTCAGCATAACAATATTAAATAACAAACAATCGTAGTTTGTTTCCCATTTAGATTCTATTACAAGATGGCGTAACACTATATTTTGGAATTTCCATCTGAAATGGTGTGAGCAAATAAATTCAAAATATCACTAATTGAATATTGTGTAAATTTAAGTTTTTGTTTAGTTTATGAGGTGAATTTCGCTTTTTTCCCTTTATAAGTTCGACAACCCTGTAATTTGGAAACTCTGAAAATTGAATCTATCAGTTTTGTGGTAGTTTTAGATTTGAACCTACAATACTTTATACTCCAAAAATTTTAACATATTATTAAACATAACGATATGGATTACTTTGTACATTGCGGACATAAATGTCGTAAAAAATTCTTGGATTGTTCTTCAGGGAATTCTCAAGCAAAACAGGGAAAATTTAGCCATTTGCCTAAGTCGTAAATATTACCTGGATTTTAAAGAATTTCACCAAACCAAAAGAGCCAGCCCAATATAAAGTGCAACAAACCTAAAATGTTCAGAAATAAAGTTACCCCTTTTTGTTAGTTTTCATATTTTATTCTCCACTTATGTCATGTTTTCGGATTTTTCCACTGTATCAAATACAGTTTCCTCCCTGCTATATCAAATGAATGAGTTTACTTATTGCATTAAACAAATACAGAGCCTCATTCCTAATGTGACAATATTATTAGTACTGCATTCATTATTTGTCATTTACATGAATTTAATTTATTCCAAAATGGCTCATGTCCGCCTACTAAAAGAAAAAAAAACAGAAGCGATCCTTATTTACGTTGAAATCGGATGTAATTTACATCAGGCGGAGCGGATGTTTAATGAAATGTGCCCGATTATTCCATCTGCAAGAAAAACTTCGACGAACTGTGAGTGTAGGTAAAGCAGCAAGAGTAGAAACAAAATCCATATCCAAAGACAGTCAAGTAGAGATTATTGTATTGCTAATAATCCTCAGCAAGTAATCGTACAGATTACATGTGATTGTGCTATTTCTCCCATAACCGTGAAAAATATTTACAGAAATATAAATCATCTCTATAAATTGATTGTGAATGAAAGATGATCGACATGAACTCATAAAATTGTATTATTTGCTATCTGAACGCAAAATACAATTGTCTACGTAGGTAACAAGGATTTGTTTTAGTGACAATTGGGCGTTCTTTCTGAATGGAAAAGCAAATATACATAAATGTGCGGTATTGAGCAGATGAAAATCCACATATTTTTCGAGACAACTAAACCCAATTTCCACAAAACATAAATGTGTGGGCTGAATTTTAGGCAACCAAATTGTGGACCTCGGCGAAGTGGCAGCAAATCCTAACGAATGTGATGTGTCTAGTATTTTTCAACACGATGGAGCTTCCCCACATTACTTTAAACATGCACTGGAATACTTCGACGAAACATATCCAAATGAGTTAATTAGAAGGCGTGGTCCAACCGAATAGCCATCTCGTCTGCCGTATATAAACCCCTCGATTTTTTCTTATGGTAATTTAAAATTTATTTAAAATGGAAAGTTTACGTCACACAACCTGAATCGTTAGATGATCTGAAAAATAGGATTTAACGGTAATGTCCTACAAAATTGGTAGAAACTTTTTATAATGTTCGTATGAAGGTTCGTAGTAGACTGTTCTAGTGCGTAAGTTGTTGCCGTTCAACTTACTTCACCTGCTTCTGAAACTATATCTAAATTAACGTCATAACGGATTGCTAAAATTGAAAACTTGAGAACACTGCAGAGGTGATACTCTGACTGGCGATGCAGGCGTTTATTGTATCATTTAACCTCTCCTTAATTTTATTGAAAAAATCTCTAACAGTTTCATTTTCGGGCTTACTTAACGAAGAATGCATAGTAATACAACAAAATACGAATTCATCGTCACTTCTGTTGCTATTGAAGACAAGAATGATTTTTAATCCCACGTTAACGTCTATAATATTTTCTTTGAAATATTACAGTACTAGGAATCTGCAAGATTACATTTTCGTTTGGTTTGAAAGGGTCTAATTTTAATTAGACCCTTTCAAACCAAACGAACGAAACGAAAAGATTAATTAGAGTAAATATTAAAATCTCTCATGAAATATAAGAAAAAATGAACTCAATTTGTGGAGTGTTTTGTGCTGTTGTGCTTGTTGAAGAAGAGTCAGCCATTGGTGACGTGATTGTGGAAGAGTAAGTGATTTTCATGATGTGATTCTCGAATGTAAATCGCAGTCGATGACTCATTTGGCGTCGTTGTGGATACTTAGACCGAATTCCTTCGCAGATCCTTTTCTGTGAAAATTAGTGCATATGGAATGAATGAATCATTTCCGTCCAACCCATATATTATGAGATAAATCTCTTCTACATAAAATTAATGCGAAAGTACAATACACATTTAGATATTCCATGTTTTCGTTCTTCATTCATAGCTTCGTTTGATTCATATAATTAACTACAGTTTATTGTTTTCACAAAATATAACTTACGCTTAACGTAGTTTTTAGTACAGCAATACACACTAGTATTATCACAGTTACTATTCTTCAATAACTAAAATAAAATATTTCTCCCATTTCTTCAATCTTAATTTAAACAATAACAAGGATAAACATCTACTCGTTTAGTCTTACATCAGATACTTACATTTTGTTTTCCCCTATCTGGGAACGTATATTTTAGAGATATATTCTTTAAACATAAATAGCTATAAAATTAGTAGATACACAGTGTTCAATTTAAAAGGAATATGTAAATTTACGAAGCAGTTTAAAGCTAATCCACTCCTAAAGTATAAGAACATTAACATTCATTCATAAGTAGGTACCTTATCATCCTTGATTTCTGCTTTAGTCGGACAGAGGAAGAAAGATGTCAAAGTCAGAAAAGATGAGAAAATACCGTATTTTCAAAAGCACTTACCATATATAATGTGGAAAGGAGCATTACTATAGCAATTTTATTGATTTGATTGTTTTATTGACAATTCTATTTTATTAATTTTAAAACAACAGGTTTTTCTGTTTCTATAATTACTTCATAGCCATGTAAACACCACAATATTTTTAGATTTAATCGAATACTACCGAACTATTTGTGATCTGTCTTGCTTATTTCTAGCGGAACACCCTGTATTTTATTGCATTTTTGAATTCTATGTTAAAATTTAAAGCAACTTTGTGTTATATTTCCTATATCGAATATTAACAGTTCCTGAGATATGTCAGTTTTAACGAAAAAAGTGACAGTTACATGCTCTTTTAAATGACGTGTAAAACAATAAGTACTGCAAATAAAGGAAATTTATTTGGCCACGTTAAAGAGATGCCAAACCTTTATTGGAAAATTTGTTGAATTTTTTAAAAATATTTTACTGGGTGTTCAAAATATTTATTTAAATACGACGTTAAAAAAATAGCAAAAGTAATTTTTTTTAATGAAAACCTTTATTTCTATACATTTTTTAATTCTCCTAAACAAATGATATTATCTTTCTGTAGAATATCCTATACCTAAAATGCTTTGTTATTGGGGTAAATCAGTTTAAAGATAATGTATCCGTATAAGTAGTTATTAATAGTTCCAAATCTAGAGTGCTTTGAAACAGCCAACTCAATGTTAGTCTATTTGACAGTTAGACTCACTCTGTGTATGTGTATCATTATTGTTATTAAAATAAGTTAGTTTTTGTTGTAAAATGTCGCGATTAGGAATCTCTAATGC
>JAWQRJ010003737.1:0-11718 GCA_033557515.1 Diorygopyx duplodentatus
TGCAAGAAAACGAACGGATAAAAAAGTTCTTTTGTAAAAATCGATAGGGGTTGTTGGTTTCACCCCTTTGCGATGACCAGATGCGAATGAGATTATCATATTAAAATACACGTTTTAAAAATACAAGAAACCCAAAAAAATTTTAAACGTAGGCAATGTCGTTCTCAAGAATAACCCCAATAACCATATTTTTGCCCAACCTTTTAAATGCCTCTAACTCGGTTGGGGAGGCCTAAATTAAAAAAAAATATATATAAAGGACCCCACCTAAAATCAATTGTACAATATGCCCTTGCAGTATTTGCGCATAATTTCTGAACACCCTGTATATAGTATATAGTATATGCGCCAAAAAAATTAAAGGGGAAATATGTTTAATAAAAGAAATAAATTTATAAAAGAAAACTAAGATGAAAATAAATCATAATAAAAGGTAAATTGCCTCACTAATTTTTGAAACATCATCTTCTAAAGTTTACGCTTTAAATGCCAGCCATCTTAAATTATGAATACAAAGTATTCATATCTTCAACCACAGTTCCACATTTTTATATGAATCTGAAAGTACATATATTCTACATAACGTCGGCTATGATGATCAAAAGAGCTTTCCCAGAAAATCGACTTTTGGTCAGGAAAATGCCGTTCCATCCAACTGTGTCAGCAACACGTGACCGGCAACAATGCCGGTCACGTGTGTTTTCCATTGAGCTGCGACCGAGTCGACCGCCGACTCGGAAAAAAGCGCTTCATGTGTCAGCTTCCTAAAGGCGTGCGAACGCAGGTGTCGGTTTACACAAAATTGACACACTTTGTATCGAGCGGTTTGCGTGTTGACTCCACGCAATTTAAACACTAAAGTCCAGACTTGTTGCGTTTTCTGGGCTTAAAACATTTGTTTCTGAAGTGGTCATACCTTCATATTGAACAACATTCCGAATTTTTTTCGTTGAAAAATGTTGTAAATTAAGGAAGTTATGGCCACATTAATGAAACCTGATTTTCAGCGGTGTCATGCGCTGTACACAAAAGCTCCAAGATAAATCATCAGAAATCAACAACCAAAATATACTGCGACCAGTATAAAAAAAATATCGACAAATGTATTTGAACAAATCACAATTCTTATCTACAGCTTTCGCCAACTATTTTATCAGTCCAAGTTTCATATCAAGTGGCGGAAGAATGATTTTTCTCGACTTATCAATGGTTCGTGAACGATGTTATCTTTTCCCACGGTCATATTTATTCTCGACGGCAGTCCTTTCTACTGCAGTGTTCTTTCCTTTCTACTAGAATGGTCTGCTCCAGTACTCTTTGCTCGTACGACTGTCCCATAGATAAATGGGTATTTAGTATACCCACCTTGCTGGCCTAATAAAAAATTTACCATCTTTATGTCTACACACACTGATCACTGGTGTTGATCAAACGAATTTTTTCCTAATACAAGTTTCATATTTTCGTACTATTCTTTAAGTTTCGCTGAATGACCTATCGCGATCGAAGCTAATATGTTTCCATTATGCAGTAAGACACATTTAAGCTTCTTTTCAGCTATCAATAAAGAGTCGCCAAACTTTCTGGCCGATATAATGAAAGGCCCATTAAATGTAGATTCACATAAATACTATTACAGTATACGAGATCATTTTCCTCAGTAAAATATGCAACAATATCTTATTCTCTAGTGACCCTAGTCCGATAATATGTTATTGTTACGCCAAGTTGAAGACAATGTTCTTCTTTTAGTCTTGACGGAAGAAGCTTAGCTGTTTCTTCGATAAATTGAAGTCCCGAATCAAGTCATTGAGCTCCTTGAGAAAAATCCTTCAAATTGAACCTAAAAAAGTGTAGAATTGCACCTCAAATTCACTTTCGCTGCTGCTTTTGCCCCGAGTGTCTAACATTTCAACATCATCACAGGAAACGTTTGATAAGGCAGTAAATATCGGTACTGGCAAATATTCACTATCTACGGTTGGTGGTTTAGCCGATTGTATGTTTGGATAAACCCAAGAGCGTCAAAGTAATTTCTTCGCTCACTCCTTGTCATCGGCATTCCAAATGGCAGCCCTTTACGTTCTCCTTGGCTCCAGTATCGAAGTGACTCCACACATGTTTTACACACTTTATGCGGCACCCAATATTTGTCCTGTTGTCTAAGTTGTTTTCCAAAACATACTTGGTAAGCTTGTTTTGCAAAATCATTAATATTTCATTGTTGTTTTTGTTGACAAAATTTACCACAAAATATAATATAATATGTAGCAAAAATGGTCGTGATTATTAGCACAAGACTTGCATGAAGAACTCTACTTATTCTGAAATAAAAAACAACCAATAAAACAAATAAATAAACCAACTGATATTTTTAGCAATCAAAACTGATAAACAAAGAGGGTTCATTGAAGAGGATAACTTTAAGCATTTTCTATATTTGTCACTGTATACTAAGAACAAAACACGTCAACGATAACTAAAAATTTATACCTACTGTTTATCATGAGAACTAGAGTAAAGTCGTAAAAAATAACTATACACTGGATATTTTATTACATTAGTGTCTCTACATGCACTCCAAAAATTAAGGCCGCAGAGGAAAAAGCTTTTTGTTTCCCAGTGTTATAGGTCTTCCTTCTTCTCGGAATTTTCTAATTGCATTGATGTAATGCCATCTTAAGTCTTTTAATCGGTTAATTCCAATATGGCCAACCTTTTATTCAATGGTTTGAAATCCATTGGCCTGTAAATATCTAAGCACAGTTTCTACACAATAATTGATTTCGAAACCACGTACAATTTTGTCATAAGCCTGTCAACAGTTGGCACAGATCCTTCCCTGTACATGCTGTATATAGTTAGAAAGAAGATTTTGAATAATCTCTTTCTTTTACACTCGACGTTGCAATTCTCTGCATCGTTGATTATAGTATAACTTTATAATATAACTTAATAATATATTTTTATAATAATATATCTTTATCAACAGTGTACGACAGTCAATACTAATACGAAAGCTTACATAAAACTAAATTTTAAACATCGTTATAATGTTGTAAGGTGCAATTATCACTAATGGCTAATACATTACACTTTTGTTGATTACATTACAGATTGTTAAACGATTATAACTAAATATGTTTTTCAATGAATAGATTATAAAACTTCCGGCTTCAATATTATCTTTACCAGTTACTGCGTCGATTGGCCTCTGGCTCCCCTGTTTGGTATATGGCATGCTACGCAAGTTGTATATCGTGCCAGGTCATAAAGCCCATCACAAACTGGTTGTACTATATTTCCATTGTATTTTTACTTTCTCTCATATAAAGAGAACGTAATGCATTCGGTCCAAAATTTTGACGGTAAAATTTTGACATATCTGGACGAATTGTGGTATTCTAAGACTAATGGTACCATTTTTGGCCATTGGTCTGTCCGTCCAACCGTCCGTCTGTCCGTTGGTTCGTCCGGCTTCTAATCCTTTTAGGTAAAAAAATGTCAAATAAAAGCTGCATGGTTTCAGTATATCTCTCTTCTAAAAGTATCTTCATGTATGCAGGGTGTCCCATTTCTTCAGGACGCTACGCAACTTCAGATTTTTAATGGGAGTTTAATATACAGGGTGTGTATATTTTTATATTATTACATTCTTAGGTTCCTTATGGAATTTATGGTCTATTTTATTAAATAGACATTTGACCAAAATTGCACCGTTTAGGAGTTATTAGATTTTTTTTACAAAAAATGACATTGTCTAACGTAGTGGTGCGGTAATGCGAATCCTAGCTCTCTTAGAATCTATTTCAGCTAAAAAAATGCAATAAAAGTTACAGTACTTTGCCCCTTCTAGACGCTATGCAACTTGAGTTTTTTAAATGGAACAGCCTGTATATCATTACTTTTTGGATTCCTTATGGAATTTATGGTCTATTTTACTAAACATACATTTGAGCAAAGTTGCAACCTTTAAGAGTGATTGGATATTTAAAGTAAAAAAATAAACATATTTTTTTTAAAACAAAGTTGGCCTGGGGTTCCAAGGGTTTTTTGAATTTTTTGTTTCATAACCATTTCACTAATTTTATTCACGTTAACCTGGGACACACAGTATAATTTAAAAGTTATTTGCAATTTTTTGTTTGCAAAAAATTACATTTGCAATGAAACTTTTATTAGAAACTTTCTTACAATAAATAGAAATAGGAAAAGTGTTCTTAACACAGGGACGTCCAGGCAGACAGATGGGTGGACAGACAGACCAATTAACAATTAACCATAAATGGCACTATTAGTCTTAGATTAGCCTAACTAAAATTCTCTATTCATTAAAATTAATAAAAATAATTAAATTGTTTACTATCTTTTCCATTTATTGTTAGTTACATTAAAATTCATGATTTATATTTCATGTTATTAACTACTTTTTCTGTTTCTCTCTATACATAAAAGAAAACTTAAAAAGTGTAAAGATATCGTTTTCAAGTTTATTTATACAACGGTTGCTTCTTAATTGTTTATAGTAAGTTCACTACTGTATGGAGAAGATCATTCAAAAATGATACTATATGCTTTTTTCATTTATCAAAAATAAACACACCTTTTCCTGTGTATAAAATATCTTTTCAATCAAAAAGTCTGATGGATATTTTATTCACAGGAAAAGTGTGTTAATTTTTGAGAAAATCGATATAACATGATATTATTTTTTAAACGAAAAGATATTTTATTAAGTAATATTCGTAAAAGATATTTTATTTTTAACAAAATTGATTGCCATCTGTATTGAAAAGTATTTGCACTTTTATCATTTTAGAAAGACAATTTTGAAAAACTAAGGTAAATTATAGCTTTTCAGTCCAACCAATTAATTTAATTTCTTTAAAATTTGCTTTAATAATTCGAGAAATTTATTGAAAAAATCACAGATTGTAAAGAAAATTGTACAGTTGTGTATAAAAATAATATTTACAAGATCTGACATTGTAACTCAAACACATAACATTTCAAGCTTGAAAATACGTAGTTAAAATGTAATTTTAGATCAGTTTTTTAGAATTTTAGAACGGTTTGATTTTGGAACGAATAATAAAACATAACCAATGACCTGAGCATACTTTTCGTGGCCACATCGAACAGTTTGATGTCCCCTTCATCGCCGCCTGCGCATATCAATTTACCGTCCGAACGGAACGCGGCCCCGTGCGCATTATCCCTGAACCGCGACAGGTTTTTCACGACGAACTTCGTGATCGGGTTGTCAACCTGCACCTTTCACAGAACAGGTTACAGCGAAATGGTACTGTTCGACAGGCGAGAAGTCTATACAGTACGACCAGAGCTAGCTTCGACGGAAGGATGTTTTTGATCGATCCTTTCGGCGTCTTCCAAATTATCGCTTGACCTGGAATTTCTAGGTTAGGTCTGCTGTCAAACTTAAATAACAACGATCTAAGAATTTATTAGAAATTTTTGTATGGCGTGCCGAATTTATTATGGTGAGCAGTGCTTTTTAGAACGTACGCGTTTATTATATTCCTGTCGAATTTGTGGTCGATAAGATGGTCGATGTGATCGAGAAGTTATTGGACATTTGAAGTATCATTTAAAGTACTCGCGTATCACATGTTTAAATATTTGTTTGCCCAAAGTCGCACCGTTTCAAGATCGGGGGGTTAAGTAAGAGAAAGTCGTGTACTGCTTCAAGTAGCCGAGGATGCATTATGATGGTACCACCATAATGTTATAAACCAATAAGGACCATTAGGGTGTTTGCCGGTCATAAATACCATTTAATATTTGGATATTCTGTACAATTACCTTGTGGAACCACAATCCCTTTCTGCAACTCCATTTTTTCGATCGTGTTGCAGAAAATCGAGTTACAGAAACGGGCAAATCGATTTTTTTCTAGACATACTAAAACTTTCTTGAACTTTCTCAACACGCTAAAAATTAACGCGAAATCGAAAAATTACAGCAAACTCGAAGTAGTTGATTTGCTCAGCTCAAAGCCAACTGCCAAACTGAGTTAGTTGGCCGTTTGTATACCAGCAGAAACTCGCCTAACCGTGCAGCGACTTGTCATATTGCCTATATTGAAACTTGCATAACTTTGTCTATTTTCGATTGGCATGAAATTTTTAGTTAATAAATTAGGCCACTTATTTTACGTGTAGATAACAATTCTTTGTTTTGAACGCAAACAGTTGAACAGTTCCTTCTTTGTACTATTTTGGTTGTTCTATGTTGAATCTGTTGCAATCGTGCAGTGGCTGGTGAATGTATCTTTACTTTTTTTTTGGAAATTTTAATTCTTCATTATTGTTTCTTCTTTCCCTGGCAGATGGTGTAATATCAGACCAGTCTTGCAAAGTTTTCTTCGTTTCTATTTTCATAATCTTTTACATTATTTGTTTCACCAGGTAGTTCTCTTCCATTCGAGGTCAATTAAACCAATTTATTAACGTTTGTACTTCTATTTATTTATCATTTTTAAACATGCGCGCGTTTGGAAACTTTTTAAGGGACCCATAAAAACGGTTTTCCGTGTGTATCCGCTCAGTTTCCTGCGCGAATATTCCTTCGAGCACATTTCGAGACATGTCTTTGAAACAACATATGAGTTTTAGTACTTTATTGGGCGTTTTGGAACAACCTGTTATCTTTTTGGAGTTTAATTGAGTCATAGCTAAGAAAACCACGATTTGTCCGTCATCTCAGCACTTTTTCGTACTGACATCTGGGAGCCAACAACCAGTTCAGCCACTTCAGCCACTGCCAGCCCTTCAGGATTTTTGTTTAAACTTTGGGAAGGGGAAGGTTAATTGCCCAACGCAATCACTTGAATAATTTTCAAAAACTTCCTTTAATTGAATTTTTGACTATTCAGGTTGGCAATCGTGGCTTTTTATATATAAAACATTAAGGGGATGAAGTTTTCAGTTTATTTAATTTTTTACACTTGGTTGCGCCACAGACTTTACCGAAGTTTTGACCTTACCCTTTATGAAGGATATTGATTTTTCACTTTTCATCTATATCGATGGGACGTAGGTAAACGTTATTGGACCAGTGCGAACTAGAACAGCACCTATAAATTACTTTAAGATTGAGGGAGCAATAAATTGATTGAAAGAGCAATAAATAACTCTATAACGAATTTCTGAGTTTCTTGCTTCGTTAAATACTTCAACTACATCAACATCAATTATATTTTAATGTAACATCAAAGCGCTGAATTTTCTTGTCCTGTCCGTTGTTTTTAATTATACGTTGCCGTATGTGGGAGTTTTCTCAGCGCCAGAATTTCCCTGACAGAAAATTGATCGTTTAAAAATTCGACGCCAGATGCAGCCAGGCCCGTCGAAAATATCCCTTCGCAATGCATCAGCAGCGAACTTCTGCTTCTGACAAGTTTTATATGCGAACTGAATGCGAATGCTTCCACGTCCTCCTCGTAGGCGGGTGAACATTGGAGTGGGGGAGCTGAGTCCGGCGCTGCCACATGCTGGAACACAACACAATAATGATGCCTCGGAATTCCCTCACATGCTTTCCCCGAGACTTACGAGCTATTTTATTGATAAAATGCAGTGCACAGGTGCAGCAACTATTTATTCCTACTTTCTGGCGGGCGTGCATCACCTTTTCTCATTTTCCTATCGATCCTTTTGGATGTTTTTCTGAGTACGTTACCACACTTCAAGTAACGATTACTTGCTCAATTTAAACCGAAAAGTTCACATGCAGGCGTGTCCTTAATCGCTTCCTAAAAGGGGTTATACCACTCCAAAGATGGCAAGGATGAAAAGATAATTTTCGTCCAATTTTACACTAAATATACAAAATCTGTATACATTTTACCCATCTATGTAGCTTATCATTGTCTAGTTTTAAGCACCGACTCCAGTCGGATGGTGATGTTGTTATCTTTACAATTCCTATTGTTTAGGAGTGTAACAGCTTTAATGAAACCTTTGTGATGTAGAAACCTTGTTTACGTTTGGCAGTAAAAGGTTTTATTTCTTTTACAGCTTCCCCATGGCTCCGAGGTCATGATGAATATTATGTTTAGAGAATATACTTATGTAATTATAACTATAATCTATAACTATATAATTATAGAACATAGTTAGTATTAGTTAGATACGGGAAATTTTGGCGAAACAATAGGTAGATCCTCAGTATATAGTTAGAGAGAGGAGTTCGTTTTTCTCGTTAACATATCACTGCTTAGTAGTTCCATGAGTTCCTTACTCTCACGGGATATTCTACAGTGGAATTCTACGCTCTAAAGAAATGCAGTACAATCATTTTGCACCAAACGCCAATCAGTTTATAAAGATCTCCATCATTTTCATAAACGAGGACTTCATGAACTCAATCAAAATCTGCATATTTTTACATGGAGCTTTTATTGAACCTGTCAAAATCTTGAGCAACTCTAACGAAGTGGAAATGCGCATTCATGATGGTTTTAAGAGCATTGTTGAAAATTCTGCCACAAACTCAAACAACATCTTCAGTTTTAAGTGAAGTAGATCATAAAATACAAAATATATTAATTTTGAAAATTCGTTTAAAAAATACTCAGGTGAAATTATACGACGTACTTCTGAAACCGCAGCCAAGTTAATATAACTTCGTAATAGCTTAGTAGAATTGAAAACTTGAGCTGTTGATAAATAACTGAAAAACCTTTACAATGAAGCACATTACCCTATTTGTAATTTAATTTTACATTAAAAACTAGTGCGTTCGAAACCATTTGATACCTTTTTGTTTCAGACCTATATCTTTGTCTGGTTCAAAAGTTAACAAGGAAGAGGGAAGGGAGCATTTACGTCCAGACTGTATAGCTGATTACCGAACGTACAGGTTTAAAGTCAAATACAGTTTGTGCGTTTCTGTAAATAAATTAAACAGCCATAGTGCCAAATTGATTAATATACATTTCTCGGTGTAATTTGTTACATCCAAATGAAGGTTTGGTAGCTTATGCTAGCTACCAATACTAACTAAGTTCTTAATGCTGAATTTTATAACATACATGGGGCAACTTTGTCTAATGAGAAGCTTGCTTCGGGAAACTTGCCCACACAACAATGTGAAAACTTTGAGATACATCAGTGCTGTATGAAGTTACTCTGTGTGTAAGTAACTTCATACGTTTCATACATTCTGTTTATCACTCTGTATAAGTAGAACTAGAACGTAGTTCCTCCACTGTTTGAATAAGACCTAAGGAGTGAATTATGTAATAATTATAATAAAATATAGATATAGATATATAGATATATAAAAATATAGATTTTGAAAAGCTCTTAATGTTGAATATTTTAACAAGACATTAAAAATTAGAAACAATTTACCAAATTGATACTGTGTATTGGTACACATTTACTATTCAAATATATTTACAAATTCGAAGAAAGAAACACCATTTAAATGTATGAGATGCATTTTTGAAATGCTAAGATGACAGTTTTACATAAAATAGTAAAAAACAATTTATAACCTGAATGTTTGGTGTACTCTAATAACCTTAAATAAGAAGAAACAAACACGTCAGAATTCTAAAACATAAAATGAATAAATATAAGTACATCAAATTCTGAAAAAGGAACTATGAATGTACACACCAAAAAAATTAAATTTAATGTTAAATTGTAAAAGTAAATGACAAAGAAGTGGGAATTCATTGTACTCCTTCTATTGCGGCTGGGATAAATTCCCACTTCTTTTTTCGAGCTTTAAATTCATTTATTTTACAACTTAACTGAGATGTCGGATTCACTATATTTTTAACCTCTTCAATGTCTTTAATGAAAGCTTCAAAATCAAGAATTTCTTTTCTTAAACTTACTGTTATATCTTGACCGAAATTTTTCATGTCTCTGTCGATTTTTTTTTGGAAATACTACATTGCAGACCACATAAAAAGATATTGGATGCCGACGAATTTTTAAGTCCCGCTATTAAGTACACTGTTAAATTTAAGGAGGAAGGTGGTTTATTTTGGAGAAGTTTCCGTAAAATTGAAGTTTCCCGAGGGGGAACAAGAGAGGGAACAACAGTTATATCTGAAATCACATTAACAATTTTTTTAGTAGGTACATTAACAATGACAGAAGAAGGACAAAATTGTGAAACCGTCATAGTTTCTAATTCTTCTGAACCAGCAGATGTGACGGGGGCAGTTTCACACTCCTCGGCAAAGACTTCATGCGAATTCGAGAGATCACACATCCTCTCATTACGCAAATCAAAAATGTGAAGCCATTCGCTAGTGACACACAGGTTGTCAGGTTGGCATCAACGAGTCCTTCTAAATAGTTACCCACCGAACTCTCTTTAAATGATGGAAAGTATCTAAAAAGAGTATTTATCATTAAAATTAAATAAAAATTAGTATGAAAAACTAGTCGTGATTTAACAGGGAAAAAACAAAATAATTTAAAAGATTAAAAAACGTTGAAAAACTTGATTTAACAGGGCAAAAGATAATAATTTGAATTGAAAGGCGAAAACGTAAAAACGTTTAAAACCAAGAAGTGGTGTAGTGGTTGACTTTTGTACACTGAAAAGAAATATTGTAGGATTAAAGAATAGTTTTGAAATAAAACTTACTAACATCCGTAGAAGTGGGCGCTGAAATAATTTCTAAACCGAAGACCGAAGTTGCACAGATCTTACGTTTCTCGCAGTCGTACGATGAAAACCAAAATTGTTGTTAACGCTTTGTTTTTTCGTTACACTCAATTACGACGTTACAAGAGCGGCAGCTACTAGCGGTTTGGTTCGAGAAGTGTTATCGAAAGCGAGGTCGGTCCCGTGGCCGACCTGTTGGATTGGTTTCGCTGGTTTGGCTGGCGATCTAAAAAGGAATGCAAGGTTAACAGCCTCCACACTTACGGCCCATGTCTGCCGGTTTACAAATGATCGATGTACAGCGTAGAACAAAACTGAAACTGTACTTTAACATGCTTTAATTAATGTAGGTAATTAATTTCATTTTTAATTACGTAATTTAGTTGCGGAATATTTCTTTCGTATCCAATTACATTTTTTATGAATACATTTGTGTAACAGTTTTTTCACACTTTTAAGAAAATATTGGCTAGAACAACTAAATATAGATTTAATTTCATTCCACATGTGGTTTTCATTATATTAAAAGAACGGGAAAAAGCAAAATATGATTCGATAATCGTCGACGCAACGCCGGATTCTGCCTACATTGAAGAAACTACCTTCATTCTACGCTGCCTTCATTTTAATCATGACGAACAAAAGTAAACATTTGTGAACCTGTATTCACAAGCATCTTACGGTTGATTGAGTTGAAGATTGTTGATAGCTAAAGATTGTGTTTATACACAATCTCCAAAAATATCAGAAATTATAAACCCCCACATTCAATTAATAACAGACAACACATTATACAACATTTAAACGAAACCCAACTACCTACCAACTACATCATAACAACCCTAGATATATATATATATATATATATATATATATATATATATATATACTGTTTTTAAGTTTATGGTTTTTTCGCTACTTCACAAATAAAAAAATATTAAAAACGTAACGTTTCGTTAGGCTCGGCTAACATTTTCAAACGATTTATTGAAGTAAACACAATTTATACATAGTTTCCATAACCTGGCGACAGTTGACAGGACAGCCAGCGTTTCTGATAGG
>JAWQRJ010003738.1:0-11717 GCA_033557515.1 Diorygopyx duplodentatus
CTGCTCTTGTTTGTATAGCGTATGTCATTATGGGCCTCACACACGTTTTGTAGATTTTAATTTTTGCTTTTTTACTCGTGTAGGTATTGCTCCATATGACATCTCGAAGTGTACCTGATATTCTGAACTTTCAAACAACCAATTTCGGTATTTTATTTACTATTTTATAGTCCAGTCCAATAGTAAGAAAATAGAGTCGATAGATGCAAAAGGTCTGCTAGAAGAGTTTATGTTTTTAAACTGTTTATAGGGATGCTAATAACATGAATTAATAGTTTTCCAACAAAGTATCTCGAGACTAAACTTTGTGGAGCCAAAAAAACTACGAAATTTACGGCCGTTTATCGTTTTTTTTCTTATAATTCAAAAACTATGCAATTTTTGTGTACCACATCCCATGACAAAAAGAAAGAGCATTAAATTCCCTACAAATTTCATTGGAGCAACTTTTTTCTAAACCCATTACTAAGTGAGCTGCAGCCTTCTGAGAATGACACTTTTTTCGAACTTCACAGAAAGTGGGCTATTTTTCTCCTATCTCAAAAAACTCTTTTTGTCACTTCTTGTGGAAACGAAGTATATCAATTGATGAATGAATAAGTGCGGGGGCACAAAATTCTGGTTCTACAGAGCATTCATCGCATTAAACAACCTAGAGCTGATCGCAATGGAAATAAATTAATCACACACACTAAATTTTTTGTAATCATTATGAAAAACTCTCATCATTCTCCAGTTTCAGCCAGTTTCAACAAAAAAAAAGAATATATTATTACATTTCTTAAAAGAAATTGTAGTTAATAATAGTTTGAACTCAAATCTAATTGATAAGTTCATAACAAACACTAAAAATATAATTCGCTTCAACCTAACGACAAAGAAAATACGACAAGATATCCTTAACATCCTATGTCTAAATATCTTTGGGAGAAACAACAATTTTATTTGATATAAAACTAGTAGGAGAAATAAAATAAGAAACATATTTTTTAATTCAAAAAATACTGCAATAAAATTGATTTCATGGGTAACACAAGAGAGAAACTAATGGAAATTTACAAACTCACAACAACCCACGTAGAGGAACGGTTTGCAGTTTGCAAAACAACCATTTTTTAATGGACACACGTTCTTCCATGGCAAGCTTGGCAGGATCTTTCGAGAAAACATCAGTTTGGGCCTAAAATCGAAATTTGAATTGACACATAGCTAAGTTCGCTTCTTAATGACGCTTTCAAAGTTATATCTTATTCTAAGATTATATTGCAATTGTGCCAGCTTGCGATAATACTTGAAACATAAACATATATTCGAGGAAATTCGTGGGGTTTGAAGTAGATAATGATCTGAAATTATCCTAGAAATGCGAACTTCGTTATGCTCTTTTCCAAATCTCGAGGAATGATAATTATAGTTATATATCACAGACAATTTAGTTTTGATCATGAACCACTAGAATCATCGAAAAAATAATGTTCTTAAACGATTTATGTACAGTTAGAACTTTAGTATCCTAACAACTGATGTCAAAATACAATTGATTCAATAAGGTTGTTATAAATAGACCTTTTACGCCCACGGTGGTTTAGTCAGTATAGGATGAGTCAGTAAATTTTTAGAACCAACAAACGATATATCCAGATTTCAAAACATTAAATTGATGTTTAACATCTTCAATTTATCGCAATAAATACCAATGAATACTGACGTAAAGTATTTTGAAACACTACTCACTAGACAACAAAAGTTACTTGATTTTAACAAGGCAGACACATAAATCAAACAGCGAAAACGCTTATAATGCCTGAATGGTCATTTCTGACAATCCAAAGCCTATTCATCTTCAGTTTATGAAAGCTTACGTAACACGATATGCATGCTGTTAAATACGTGGAAAATAATCATGTTTTCTCTAAACCATCACACGTGAAACATAAAAATATTTTATGACGCACAGCAGTAACAAAACGCTAAAAATAAGTGTTACTTTTCTAAAGGTAGCTTAAATTTATAGACAATTTGCTAGTCAAATACTATAAGCAAAAACATAGTGTATTCGTCTTCCGAGATATAAATCGTCTTTAATAAAATTGTAGGCGTCCCCATGCATCTGTGTTGAATAACAAATCTGTGTTGTGATTGACCAGCTGAAAGACGGCTGTTCCAGTTTCATTACTATTGAAAGCAGCCAGGTTATAAATAGTCGCTCAGGCATAATTGAATCCATAAACGAGTTACGTAACAAATACACAGCGCCTGCCTGCGGCCATTGGAAACATTAAATCGCGATGTACGTCCCAGATGTAGCGATAAACTAGGAGATTTGTATGATTAATATCATTATAATAGTAAATTTGCGAGTTTAGTTGAATTGCATTTGAAATTTAAATTGGAAGCTATTATAAAATAACAGCATGTACGTAGTCGAGCACAGGGGAGTTTATTTGTTATCTTTAACGTTGGTTGCTTAACTTAACTTATCCAAAAATCCATTCTTAAAAGCTCTATTGAAAATATTTCTAAGATGGCGTTATTATTGTTATTCATGTGTTTTTAAACCTAATGCACTATTAGATCATCCTATGTTATCATCCATTGTACGAAATCTGCAAAACTAGATCCAACAAATCTGCCTAACAAAACATCAGTTTTATGCAGCCCAATTGAACCTTTTTCAAAATGTATCTAATAATTTCTTACGATAATTTTTAATATACAAAATTTTCTTACGATAAGTCTATTAGTCAGAAGTCTGGATATAAATCCATAATACATTATACCTTTTAATAAAAGCATAATAAAAGTAAATGGGAAGGAATCAGCAAAAATATGGACAGACAGGGAGTTAAGGCAAGGATGTTCTTTAAGTACAAAGTTATTCACAATATATGTTGCGGATCTAGAGAAGGTACTGGAGAGAGGACAAGCAGGCGGAGTAGTTATGGGAAATGAAAACTTCTGGTTATTGGCGTATGCAGAGGATATAGTGTTGCTAGCAAAAAATCCACAGGGATTGAAGGAAATTATTAAGAATTTCGAAAAATACTTTGTGGGCATACATTTGAGATAGTAAGGATTCTATATTCTTGTAAGAATCAAAGATACATTTACCTCCTTCACCAGTAAGAAATTAATTAAGTTTAGTTTTATATTTATTTGTTTTGGTCCAAATTTATGTATGATCCGACCGCATTTATGTGTCATCCCGTTTGAATGACACACTGTTTGCATTACTTAAATTAACTGTTTGTACCGCTTATTTACCATTCAAATTTTCACTTTATTCACCGCACGCTGACAATTTTTTTGGTATACACTGCCAGAGGAAATACATTAACATGAATTAACGGTGATGTGGTGTCTTCTCTGAGGCGGCATTATTAATCTGTACCTAATGCAAGCAAGCTCTCTGGTATCTATCACGATTTTCAACCGATTAAGTTTCAACAGTAGCATTGCGTTAAGTGTGCAGATTTTTGTACTTAATTCTGACTACCCTTCTAGAAAACAGAAAAACAGACGCTACCTCACGTGTGCGAAGTTACTGCTGATTTGGGCTGCAAAGAAAAAAAATCGATCAATAACTCGAAAAAAAAAATTAAAATTAATTATTACAGAACATGACAGGGTAACAAATATGATATGATACCGACCTAAAAAAAATCAGTAAAAATAATACAATAAAGCTAGCACATTTTATTTCATAAAGATTGCATATGTAATAAAAATAATGTAATATGTAATGTAATCTGAGCAATTTTATTCGTTGTCACTTTCTGACAATAAGTTCATACGTTAGCGTAAGACTGCAATATGACTAGAAATATCTTGGTCATCGTCTGCTTCTGTGATCTCTTGAGCAAAATTAGCACTAAGCTCTTGCGGTGTTGACGTGTCAGTGGTTTTAAGAACCTTTTCTGTTATGAACCATTGTGTTCGTATTATGGCTAGGCCTTTTTGTTTGTAAGAAGCCATTATTGACTTTAGCTCACGATGAAACGTTTCAGCCTGTTCATCACCAGGAGCATGCATATTGACAAAGTGGTCACCCAATATGTTGACTAGTTCAAGACCTTTTTTAATTAAATCTGCATTGATAACAGGATCCTCTTCGTTATTATCACTATGTTCTTTGAGATAGGGAGTCTGAAGGACAACCTATATTATTTCATCTTTACTTAGGGGTTTGTCAACAAATACTTCATCGGTGTCTACAAACGATAAACCTTCGAATCCTTCTCCGCCAATTGTTTCATCTGCAGATGCAGTTTCACCTTTATTTTCAACCTGTGCTTGCAGAAAATTCATCCTTTTGCCTAACTGAGATGAAGTGCCTGGTCCATTTTTTAAATCTGTCTATAAATTGTTAGTGGTGTTTGTTTATGGCATTTCCGCCTACTAGTACTCTTTTTTGTAACTTATCTTCCATATTACCACAGCTCTTTCTATGATGATGACTTAGCACTTAGTGTTGTTCCCGATCATATCGGCTTCTTAATAGCATCTTCATTTTTTTAATAGTTCTTACGGAAGCTTTATGTACACCAAAATGCTTTCCTATAAACGTTTCACCGTGTCCAGTTGCAAGACGATCTAGGATTTGAATTTTAATATCCAAAGAGATGCCTTCCTTTTCGTTTTTGTTGTAGATAATTTAGATGGCAATGTATATGGGCTACCGAAAAATATTTCAGTTGTAATTAATAAAACAAAGGTTTGAAGATTACGTATAATTTACCATTTATTGAATTTCTTTTAACAACAAATATCATACAGGCACTTTTCACTTATACCAAACTGCAAATGGAGAAAAAACGTTTTCCGTATTAAGGTTTGTCATCCTTAGAATTCCCAACAAATATAAATTACGTATGAAACAAGCACAATTAGTTTGTGTGCGGTTCTGGGAGACGCGACGTCATGAAACTCTCTTCGAATTGTGTAATAAGCCAAAAAAAATTTCTTTGAGTCGTGTTAAATTGGAAACAAATTGTGTAAATAGATAGAGGATTGTTTTTATTCGTGTTAAATCGTAGTCGTGTAAAAAGATTCATGTAGAAACAGAATTGGGAGCTAATCTTGAATGTATGTATTTTCTGATCGATAACAGTTTTAATTTTCCGGCCTATATTTGCAGGATTTCAGTGTGTGTTGCGAAAAATCGATTTAGATGGGTCTCAAGTTAAAAACTAATTTTATATGTTTTTTGAGCATTGTGAAATAATAGTTTGCTGTAATGACGACCTTTGACGAGCTAGTTTGGCCATCTGACCACACGATGGCGCTACCAGTATCCGTCTAATACGACTAAACGAGCTAATATTGTATGTTATACATTTATTTAATCAGAATTATGATTTTTTAAAAGAATATTTACAAAAATTTCAAAATCATATTATCTACTTGCGAACGACGTCAGATACTCGAATTCTGTAAGTTGTGCTGAATTATGTTACTCAAATCCTACAAATAGATGCTTAAATACCGAAATTTACGTTAAGGGCGAATAAATATTCACGCAAAACCAAACAATTTTTTTAAAATCGCCCTAGAGTTACTTCCAAAGAGTTACCAGATACGATTAAATATTTCGAATCCAAAAATATATCTCTATCTGAAGGAATCGCAAAATTTAATTCTACGTTCAATCAGTTGCAAAATATTTCCGATGAATTTGGCTCTAAACTTAAGTAAAAAGTAGAAACAATACAACAAAAAGCAGATTGAACAGTTTAGATTACAACAGTTTTTGTCAAAAGATTTAGATAAGAAAGTTAACTTAAAATGACAACAATATACATATACCAAATTTCCGTCATCCTCCTTTAACTAGTGTAGACGCTGAGAGATAAGTTTCCTTATATAAAAACTTATTAAGGAATATACTTATTAAGGATATAACACCGAGAAGGCCATGTTCTGGGTGTTCCCGCGGTAAATTGATTGAGATAGGTGAGAACCTTTAAAAAATCGTTCTAAGATAAGAAAAAGAGCGTGCTGGTCGAACGGAACTAGCTCAATCTGTCAGTTTTACATTTCACCACACGATGGCGCTACCGAAACTAAGAGATCAGCAAGCTCTGTTAGGGGTGAGAAACAATGTTTTTTTTTGTTTTTATCCCCCGAGCGAGATCGGTCTTCCAGGTACTTAATTATTATTTGTTAGCATAAATAATAGTTTCGTGAGCATAAATACGTGAACATGTACTATTGATACTGGACTGCGCACCGCTATTCTGTACGGCTCCCCTCTACAATGATGTACTGGTTTCATAAAAATCTGGGACAGACAATATTTTTTATTGTGATTTGTACTTATATAGCAACAGATTATTGACAGTTAATGTCACTAATTTATCGTTAATTGTCATTGCAATTATGCCCCGTCAATGCGATATTGTGTTAAAAGCCAACATATTAGCCAAAATTTTAGTGTTAATAAAAACACGGTTTTTGCAGTAAACAAAACGCTGGCAGGAAGAAAGGACAACGTCGGGGAAAGTTGGAACTGGCACATCAAGAATATCCACAGTTAATCAGGGTACGGCATTGCTAAGCATTTTAAGAGATAATCCTTTTTCAACTGCAAAGGATGCTAGAATAATCGCAAATTTTCCTGGATCGCAGTCAACGGTTCATAGAAGAATCAAATGTTCAGAACTAAAACATAGAGTTGCTGCCAATAAACCTTTCCTAACAGAGGAGCATAAACGGGCGCGAATACTATTTGCATTAAATTTAATTTACAAAGATTTGGATTATTGGAAAAATACAATATTTACTTGTGAAAAGATGTTTCAATCATCAAAAAATTCAAAGTTGGAAGTTTATCGACCTATGGGCAACAAAGTATACAAATAATTTAAAGAAATCAGGACGTTTTTCGGTGAATGTGTGGGCATGGATTAGCTATAAAGGTGTTGGAGTTTGTTGGAGGATTGATGGTCGTTTTAATGCCGAAAATTATTTAAATATTGTAGAAAATATAATGCTCCCATCTGTTAGACAACTGTATCCTGATAACTTCCGTTTCCCACAGGATAATTGTCCGGTACACACAGCGCGCATTGTAGATCAATGGTTTAGAACTGAAAATATTGAAGTTTTGCCTTGGTCTGCCAATAGTCCGGGTTTGAATCCGATGGAAAATATTTGGGCATTAATTGTGAAAAATATACATAAACGAAACTTTCGACCACAAAATTGTGATGAGGTGTGGAACACTATACAGGATGAGTGGGAGAAATTAAATAATAGGGAGGATTTTACTAGAAATTATATTTTATCATTATCGCGGAGACTTATCGCGAACAGGTCATCCAACGTAATGGTGGCGCTACTAAATATTAAAAGTTCATTTTATAAACTTTTCAAATAAATTTATTTTTAACTTTTGGTGTTAATAAATCTGTTAATTCTGCCCACCACGTTTTGATTTTGACATTTTACTTATGTTAACCTAATAAAGACAAATTATACAGAAGCCGGTCTTACAAGGTTAAAAAAGGTGTCAAAATGAGGTATAGAGGTTGTCCCAGATTTTTATGAAACCAATATATTATTATAATAGTACACTTGCATATAAAGAGGTGGGAGGTATTTTTGAATTCGCAGTCTTAAACAACTGCTGTCTTCCGTAATAAGATTGGTTTGTGGTTTGCTCATTTTTACGCCACCCCTACCACTTTTTCGCGAAT
Organism: Diorygopyx duplodentatus; assembly: GCA_033557515.1. Lineage (NCBI taxonomy): Eukaryota > Metazoa > Arthropoda > Insecta > Coleoptera > Scarabaeidae > Diorygopyx > Diorygopyx duplodentatus. The sequence continues at coordinate 7,698 of JAWQRJ010003738.1, forward strand.
ATTTATTCGCCCTTAACGTAAATTTCGCTTCTAATATGTAAAGTTTGAGTAGCACAATTCGGCACAACTTGTAGATTTCGACTATCTTGTAGAATTCGATTAAGATTTTGAACATTTTTTAAAGAAGTTGTTCTACTACGGTAGCACAAATAAGAAGAGTTTGAATATTGAAGTTTTTCATGAATCACAATTCATGAAAATTCACTCTAGGGAATGTTCACAGCATTCCTTAGAGTGAATTCATATATTTTCTAGTGAAAATCTGTTAATAACCAATTTTGGCGTTGTTTTTCGAGTTATCGAAAAAAATGTTCTTTGGAGTATTTTAACAGTTAACGCTATCGAGTTGCAGTTTGCGGCACAAATTGGCACAAATGTAGCACAATGCAGTAGTAACAAATAAGTGAAAACAATAAAACAATTCGAAAAGTGTGAGGCTCAGGCCTTCACTCACTTCGCTACCTCGTCCAAAAAATACAACATAATTCATGTTATAGGCTTCCACATAACCAGCTATGTATTGTTTGTTAGGAAGATGAATTGAGTGTCGATACATGTGAAAGAAAGGTTTGTTGTACTGTAATTACTGTGTCTGTAGTGGAGTGATAAACAGTAACGTTAGGTGTGTAGTTTATATTATACGCTTATTCTATGTTAAATTGATTAACTTGTTATTCTGAAGTCATAAAGCATGTTAAAGTACAAGTATGCCAGTAGAAAACATTTATCATAAGATGGGCGTATATTTTTTGTCCAAGCCATCTATAAAATTTCCTCCAATAATGGGACTCAAAGTATTACCCATTATTCAACCGTTAGCCGTATAAGCAGAAAGGCTAAATGCAAAATAATAAAAATCTTAACGGTGGAAGTGTCGAAGCAGTTCATTTGCCATTGAATAGTTACAATCCATTCTTCACCGCACCAAAGAACTATATCAAAGATACAACGTGAAAGGGATGACGAAAGAGATGTCACCGCCTATGAAAAGAACCCGGAATCGATGACTGATGACCCGGATAACCTTTCGTCTGAGAGCAGGGCTCGGGCAAAGCTGCCAGAGGCAACACCTCCCATTGTGCTCGTCCGCGGAGATACATTCAACACCAAAAGAAGCTCTCTTAGGACCATTTGATGTAACGCTGCATAATGGCGACTGTAATATCGGTACCCAGGTGAACCGAGCCGAGTGCTCTTTTGTATCTTTCTATCTAGGCCGCGTTTCTTCACCATTTCTCCTCGTGTGAACATTATTTGCTCTTCTCTCCGGTTCTCCGGCCTTCTTTCGGCGCGATCGGACGGCCGGATACGATTGGGACCGTTTGGCGTACAGCGTGAAGCCTCATTTACCACGGTAATTACAGCGCCGTTGTCTCGCGCGACTCTGCCATGCCGATGCCGGCGTGAATGTCGATGCGTTTTGGTAAAAAGGCTCCTCTGCTCATTCCCCGAGGGTTCGGTGGGTTTTTAATGTCACCGTTAAATGTATGGAGGCAAAGCACCTTTCAGGTTTCGTAATGCAATGTGCGCCTAGACACTTTGTTTTGGCGAGGTATACTTCACAGGTTATTTGTTTGCATAGTTCAAATATTTTTCTTTCTCTTTTCGTATATCGCATTTTTGTACACATACATTGTCAACCCTGGTTGGACCCAACCTTATGAGTATATTACACTTTTCTTCAGGGCTGACTACTATCTTCTACTTCTATTTGAAATGTAGGAATGTGTACTTTAAAATGGTACAAAAGTTTAGTTATGACAATCCTTAATTTAAAGAGAAAAAAATATTTTATATGTTTAACTGGATGAAGTCAATGTTTGCTTTTTGTACAATGTTTAATGTACGTTTTTTTGCAGCCATTTCTCTCAGTCTTTTAAAGCAGTACGAGCTGAGATGATACTGCTTCACGCTGCTTTTCAAGCCAATACTTGCAGTTTGCAATGTGTTGGAGGCATCACAGTCTTTTCTTTATATGAATCTGGAAGTAGTCAATGTCTTGGTTGTACTACCAAACCTTTCATTGCTTAGCTCAGTTTACATTTACTATAAGTACACCTAATGGGATGGTATATAATTATACTGTATGTAAATGATTAAATTTCCTGGTTCACCGAACTTTTCTGGGTTTCCTAGGCACTTACGCATTATTAAAAAAAATATTAGCATCTTTCTGAAAAGACGACATGCCAAGAAACTGAACAAAACAATGTTTAATCGAAGCTTGCATTTTGTTCTTAAGATACATCAAGTATACGAAATATTATAATATTGTACTCATATCAGTGACCCTACATGTTCAAAATATGCTCTTTTTAATCCAGATTTCTTGCATTCTACAACACTCTCCTACCTTTTTAACTGAATTTTTATAAACCTACCGAGCTATTTGTTAAATATTTTAAAATCCACCGGTCTACCGTGCGTGACCTGTTTACCACATATACCGGGTGTGAGAAAAGTCTGGAAACGGTCAAATATCTCGAAAACGAGAAAAATGTTTCGAACCAAAGTTGTGGAGTTTTAAAAGTTCTATTCAATGATCATATCCATTTGCCCTTGAGTGGAGGGGCGAAGGCGAGGTCAAGGCCAACGTGATTTTTTTAAAAATTGAACACCCCTTTTTTTATTACACAGTACATCAACACTACTTGATGACCTGTTTTGGTTGAGAATTGTCTAAGTTATGAGCTTTAGCATTTACGATGCCGCCAGCATTAGGATTATCCAGGATGTACCCCGAAGGTACCGACCGCGCGTTGCATGGTCGGACTTTACACCCCTGTGTGTGTGTGCGTGAGTGTGTGTCGCAGCAGAGATCAGGGTCCCGTGATTCGTCACTTCCGCAGTATTTAACGACTCCAAACCCTCTCTGTCTGTGTGTGCGTGTGTGTAGACGGGTGTTTACTAAATTAAGTGTTCAAATTGTCTTCTGTCTGCTTTATTAGATTTTAAATTAACTTAGTTTTATTAGATACTAGATGCAGATCGTATTCGTCATACCTATATGTAACAAATTACTTGTTCGTATCAAGTCAGTTCGTATCAATGTCAAGTCAAAGTAATTTCTTTTGCAAAGTAAGAAATTACCTTCGGTAGTCGCCAAAATGGCATTGACTGAAAGGGAAATAATTACAATATTGATGATGCGAGGATATGGTAACCGCGTGAGATCCGTCGAACAAGTAGCGACTTTGTTTAACAACACTTATGCAGATCGTGAACCAATTTCAAAGTCTACAGTTCAAAAAACTGTCAGACGATTCAAGAAAACGGGATCTGTCAAGGACCGCTCGCGGAGTGGTAGACCAAAATCAACGACACATTTCGAAAAAAGTTTAGATGTGATGCAATCATTTGTAGAAAATGGTCATTCCTCGATAAGGAAGGTAGCACAGACGACTGAAGTTAGTACATTTTCCATTCATAAAATTGTAATGAAAGAAAAATGGCATCCTTTTAAAGCAAAATTTACTCAAGAGCTAGCGGAATGTGATTTCGATAGAATAAATGAGTTTTGCGATGAAATGATGCGTCGATGCGATAATGATAACACCTTTCTTGATAACATCATTTTTTCCGATGAAGCTTCTTTCGAATTAAATGGAACGGTAAATCGTCAGAATTGCCGCTATTGGAGTGACGAGAATCCTCACTAGATACATGATCTTCACACACAGTATCCCCAAAAACTGAACGTGTGGGCTGGTTTTTGCGAACGTGGAATTATCGAGCCCATCTTTATCGAAGTAAATTTAAATGCGAACACTTATCTAGATTTATTGCGACATCAAATAGTTCCTGCTATTGAGAATTTGTTTGATGTAAATACACAAAATATTTGGTTTCAGCAATATGGTGCACCGCCACACTATGCAGTAGTAGTACGTCATTTTTTAACTAATACTTTCCCAAACCGATGGATAGGAAGACGTGGAGAAATAGAGTGGCCCGCTAGATCACCAGATCTTTCTCCATTGGACTACTTTTTATGGGGGCATGTTAAAAACAATGTGTACG
>JAWQRJ010003739.1:0-11713 GCA_033557515.1 Diorygopyx duplodentatus
TTAAAATTGGTTTGTTATCCAATTTTTTGTAGGAAAAATGAAGTTGTCTTACCCAACGCAGCAATGTACTTTCCGAGAATTCCGGTAAATCATCAACATCGCGTTTTAGCCTTTGGCGAAGTTCAGCAATTGTCGGAAATTTTCGTTCCAAATAAAAATCCAAAATTTTACGTCTGATGATCCCTCGTAGCCACTCATCTATCTCAATTTTCTTTCGACCACTTCTTGGTTTAGCAGAACTTCATTTTTCTCCGCAAATACACGTTTTATTGTACTGTCGCTAATCTGCAGGCATGCAGGCTGTTCTTTTAACTACCTGGTTAATATTGATATTGTCTTTACCAATATTTTTTTTTCCTGAAAATAATTCCTTACTTTTTTAATGATATTAAAAATTACAGCTTTTGGATATTGCCAAAATGATGTATGTATGTAGGATGTGTGGGGGGCGGTTTTTATCATTGCACCTAGGGCACCATTGGGCCCCTTTGTGCTACCCCCTAAGTTGCAGGAATCCATATAGTGTGCCTTCCAAAGCACACGGAGGTAGGAGATAATCAATATAAAGGTCGACCATACTGGGGACCGAACCCAAGACCTCCGGCTTGTGAATTCGACATTTTACCGCCGAGCTACCTAGCCCCCCAAATGATCATGTTTTGATTAAGAATTTTGTAACTTTTACCATATTTGTTTTGAAGTTGGCACAGATTCATTGTTGGAAATGGGCAGTACAGGTGACCATGAAATGTGGGTACAAACGGGGTGTGATTTTGTAGCGTTCATGTTTTTCTTTTATTTTGTTTCCCGCCGCAATTTGAATGTTGTGGAGCCATGTGTTGGTTTTCCTTCGAGTTGTTTTAGCGTCAGAGTGTAGGAGTTCAAAGTTCAGTTTTGGTTTTCGCATCAAAGCGGGTTTGTTAGAGGGAAGTAGGGGAGTTTTGGCCCGTAGCTCGAGAGAGTGTGCGGCTGGTGTCCGTATGAAACACGCGGAGAGATTTTTCTGTTAGAGTATTACATTTACGACTGATTTTTCTGACCACGGCGGTCAATTGATGTTCGATATTTTGAATTGGAGCTTTGTTGTTGGTGGAGTTGCCGTCTTTAGCCATGTGACGTATTTTGTACGTAGAAGAAATACAAGTTTTCAATTTGATTTGGAACGTCGAGTGTTGCGGGTTGAAGTAAGGTCCTGATGTCCCTTTTGAGCCCTCGAGGTTGAGTTTTCTGCGGATTGGAGAGGCAAGGTGGCCGCGATCCGGGAAACGAGCACAAGGGGCGAGATTTCCAGTATTGGCAGCGACATAGTCCACGTAGGCGTTTTTTATCAAAGGGAGTATCGATGCTGTCGGACGTGACGTCGTCAAGATGGTCGCCGGAACAAGATAAGTTGAATTTGTGTATCTTCCATTTTGTTTTGCACTTTAAAATTTCTACACGTGTGATCAAATCTTGATCGAACATTATAAAGAGTCCCATAACGACAAACTTAAGTTATAGGCCCTAATTAGTATTATGTTAAGTTTAACGGTATATAACGATTAACTAATTCATAGTATCTAATTAATTTAGTTATTAGTTATTATATTATTATTAGTTATTTTTAGAGATAACCATTTATTTTCGTTTTTTATTAAACAATGTAAAATTTTCTTTAAAACCACATTATATGTTATTCAAAACAACTATTTGTTTTTCTCTAAGATCCTCGGTTACTGTTCGGCCTAGGATTGGACGTGAACGAACAATGGTGCCCTGATTTTTGTATTTGCGTAATTTCATAGAAAAAGAATCCACAACCCGCTTGCCGTTTTTTTAAATAATCTGACTGCCGTTGAATTGTGTTCCTTTCGGAAGTTTTTGTAAAAAGAGAGGTTACAATTTCATACATTAAAAAGCACAAAAAATGTCCTATAAATATGTCCAAAAATGTTTCCCCAAGTTATAATCAGGTATCCAGATCCTTACCTTAGATAGATTTAAACAATAATCATTCAGAAAGGTCTTTGGAGAAGGTTTTCTTGGAAACCATTAAGCTGAGGAACTTTTACAATAATAAACTTTTTACTAAAAAAAGTTTAGAAAATAATACCATATTAATGAACTGATTTTACTTCAAGTAGTACGTTCTGATAACCTTTATTATGGTGGGTTTGTACAGCAAAATTGATTGAATGTAAGCAACAGTTTCAGAAATCCAGAAAAGTGTTCAAAGTGGATGTTATCTTGATATAGCTATAGTGCTCTTGTTATGATCAGCCTATACAGGTGTTTCTATGAGATGTGCCCAATGTTGTAGATATATTCTATAGGTCCCCTTGGCGGAAAAAGTTCATATGAAGATGTGTCCTAAAATGCTTCCTTATTGAGACACAGCTTTTTTGTTTTTTGTTTAAATGAATACCAGGCTTGGCATTGTATTTCAGATACCATAAAACTTGGCTCAACTGGTTTTTACTTTCTCTCATAAAAAGAAAGTAATACATTCGGTGCATCATTCTGATGTATCTTGACGAATTATGGTATTCTAAGACTAATGGTACCATTCTTGAACATTAGTCTGCCCACCTGTTAACAGCAGACTCTTCTAATCATATTAGGCGAAAAAGGTAGTTTCTTCTGGAAATATTTTCATATGTACAGGTGTACCATTTCTTTTAGACACTACGCAACTTCAGTTTTTTAAATGGAACATTGTGTATATTATTACATTTTTCGGGTTCCTTATGGAATTTATGGTCCATTTTATTAAACATACATTTGGGCAAAGAGTTATTATTATTTACATTTATTTACAAACAGTAACATTTTTGCTTGCATTGCCCCTAGTAACGTAACATGGCTAGGTATATTTACCAACTGACAGATTTGTCGCTGACATGAATAATCAACTGGTGTGGTCCACTCACACGACTTTCTCTCTCCTAACCCGCGACCTTCTCTAAACGGTGTGACTTTGGGCAAATAAGTATATGATAAGGGGCCTTTACGCCTGAATGGGTTATAAAATAGGTCAACTTTGTATTTTTTAAAGAAAACTTTTTATTATATTGTTTTGCAGTTTCAGTAACTTAAAAGTATGTTGTTTTATTATAATTAAGAGAAATTTTGATTGGAAAATAGTGATAATACAAAAACCCTCTGCGGAAAATGGTTTTACGTGATGTGGTTTGCGGTGCCTGCTTACAGGAGTCATCTGAAATAGAAAACAACAACATACGCTTAAAGTACGATAAATTATCTACTGCTTATCATATCATGCAAGAATAAGCATGCAAAATTGTGAGTTAATCGGTTTTATTGTTTTCGAGATATTCATGGCACGCGTTGAAGAAATTCAGTTTCGAGAAAAACGCGTTTAAAGTTTAACATTAATCTTCTATTTATTTCATATTATTATCTAATAAGTGGGCACTAGGGGATCTTGAAACAAAGTCCTTTAGTACTTTCTGTATTGAATTTTACATCTGATCTACATTTTTTGCATTTCACATGCTCAGATATGACAGCAAACACAGACACAAAATTTAAAATGACATCCGATACATAATGTGCAATAAATTTGTGCACTTTGTCTGCAGATTTTAATTTCTTGGCGGAGGTGCTGGAACTTGCTTTCTCTTTTTCTGTAGCAAATATGTTCAGAGGGGATACACTCTTCCTTTTCACATCTTTTCGTAAACCTTTTTCACAACTAAGTTCTCTGGAGTACTTATGTTGGTTCATTTTTATTACACTTATAAACATTTATTGCATTATAAGCAAATAATACACTTGGAAACAATTTTTTGCATTAACACTTTAATGACATTGTTTGGTCTGACATCTTCCTTTCCTGAACCCCATATATAATAATGTACGAAATCATAAAATAAAATCTTTATTACTTAATAAAACTAAACATTTTAAGATGGAATTTCCCCCTTTTTTACCTAAGGTAGGTAATAAACGCTGTAATTTCCAGCAATAAAATTAGTGTAGGGTGGAAAGTAAAACACTTCAAATCAGAGTGAATTCAAATACATTCTGGATCAATTTCAAAAAGGTGACCGCTGCTTTACCGTACACACATATTATTAATTTTTTTAAATTTACAAACACAAACAAACCTCTAATGAATAAACAGATTGATCTTATAAATTATCCGCTGCTAGATCTACTGTATGAAGATCTACTAGTTTACAACAACATTTTTAAAACGTTTGTCACAAACGTTTTAAAAATACAAATTACGTAAATATAAAATGAACTTACACAACTAATAAGCCTATTTATGTAAAATTTATTTAGCTAGTTGAAAGTGGTAACAATCCTGAATTAACAACTAATCCTGATATAAGTTTTAGAATTATTATCTAAAAATATCATCTATTTAGAGCAACAAGTGTCAACTTTAAAACAAATACAATGAGTTGTACTTATAAGTAAAACTGTTTTTTATCAACTTTAAAGTGTTAATAATTTTCAGTTAAACTTGCTTTCATGTTAAAGAACGTATGGTGAAATGTTGGCCATCGAATTCAATGACTATAATGACTGTACTATTTTGATTGGTCGTGACCAGAATTCTTAAATATCCCTGTGTATAATTTACAAAGAAAAATCTCTAGGGAAAAGCTTTGTTAAATTTGTTACATCATTTCCAATAAATAAGGTGTTTCTTAAAGAAATTGTTACATCCTAGGAGGGTAAGGTGTTTATAAGGTTAATTCTAAGTATTGTAAGTTTGTTATTACGAAAAAAAAATTGTAAACAAAATTTAATAAAAATGATAATAGATGAGCATATTAAATTTTAATAAAAGTATAACTAATAAAAAAATCTTCTAGATTTACCTCAATATGAAATTGACAAGAACCTTTCTCCTGAAGAAACTACTACCACAAAACGTAATAAAAAGAAGAAGCACAGACAGAGAGAAGAAAATTCGAAATCAAAAGATCGGCTGTTGCACAATCAAACTGTGGTAGATCATTATTCCCAAAGTGACAATAACGAACCTATGTTGAATGAAATAAATAAATCTGTTGGCCCACCTAAACACATGGAAGTAAAGAAACGAAAGAACAGAAGTAAAGAGAGTTTCTTCTCTGAAGAAAGTATGAGTCCAAAACATAAAAAGAAAAAAAGAAAAAATAAAGAAGAAGATAATTATGACAATGACAAACCAAAGGACCTTCATCAGAATGGATGTAATACTGCAGACATTAATAATGATCTAAACAAATGTACAGATTTATCTGGATACCAAAATGATGAGAGGTTTGTTTCTAAAAGAAGTGTAAGCCCAATGGACAAAAAGGAGAAGAAGAAACATAAGAAGAATAAGAATAAATCTACAGATCTATCTGCATACCAGAAGGAGGAGAGTGTTTCTGCTGAAGAAACTGTATGCTCAAGACGTAGTAAAAAGGAAAAACATGAAGAAGAAAAAAGTCACGTTCGTGATCATGAGAAATTACAAGATCTTCGTCAAACTGAGCAACATACGTTGGACTTTAGGCAGTTATTTTTAATGGAAAGTGCCAGTAACGAAGAGGTATCTGATGAAGACCATCCTGGGTACCAAAACAAGAATATTGCTTCTGAAGAAATTACAAGCCCAAGATGTAGCAAAACGAAGGAACAGAAGCATGAAGAGGATGCTACTCACGACAATACCACACCAGAAGATCTACCTAAATACCAAAATAAGGAGAATTTTCCTTTTGAAGATAATGTAATCACTAAAAGCAATGGTGACAGGGAACACAAACATAAAGATGGGAAAAAACAAACTTTGATAGATGCTTACTTCAAAGAATCCATTAAGAACACTCAAAAAGAAACTCAAAAAATGATGCGTGACAATCAAGTAAGTAATAATATAAATAAGTAAATCGATAAAAATAATTTGTTAAACATATTAATTTTTCGCCAATTGTTTAGTATATATGCTAATTTTAAGCTTATAAATGATGAAACATTCAGGAGCTATCACCAATGCATGAGTAGTACAAGAAAAACAATTTTTTTTTGTTTGGGTCATATCTCAAAACTGGTGCAAAGTAAAAAATATTTTTATAATCTATTCTAGAGAGTGTTTTCATATCTACAACTTTTTCCCTCGAAATTTTTTGATACGATAAATAATATGGAAAATATTCACATTTATCCATTTTTTCGGAAGAAAATGACAATTTTCAGTTTTTCAGGAATCTAGTGGGCGATGCATTTTTTTGGGAAAACAAAAGAAGGTCTGAACAGATAATAAGACTATAACTGATAGTCTTTATTGAGAATAATTCACATACTAATCGATGAATGTAGCGTAAATAGTTCCTTTTATTTTAATGAAAAGAATTACCATCCAAATCACATCTTATCACACAAATATAATTTCCAATTTTAAGAATGGAAAAATTAAAATAAAGGTATCATCACAGAAAAAACAATTTGACTCATGAGCACTTTACCTAAATGACAAACACTTCTGATACTTCTCAAAAATGAACACTTTAAACAAATAACGTTATGAGTTTATATTTCTTAAAACGCAAATATTCATATCTTCATAGTCATTTCTATTTTAGCATTTAAGAGAGTTACGCATACAAATACCGTGGGAAGTACCACCATCGCATCTGATAGAAACTTCAGTAGCAACGCAAGGAACGAAAGCGGAAACTGAAGAGTTTAAAAAGTTAGAATATCCCATGAAGAAAGGCCAGTTCACCAAGGCCGAGGCCGAAATAATAGAAGAAAATTTCAAAGAGTTTTGTGAGGTATGATAATATATTTTTAAGTGATTTCTTCAAGCCAAACTAATTTCTGTTGAAACTACTTCAGGAATACAATTTAGACCATGATCCAATTCCGTTCCTAAATTTTGTCTATGATGGGATGAGCCTACTGAATTCCAAAGAAAGAGTAAATTTTGTGCGTTATCTTGGAAAGGGACTGCATGACAGAAAATTAATTGCAATATATACCAAATTTAAATCGATGAATACCAATGTGAAGAAAGGGAAGTAAGTGCTTAAGAAATATGCCATTTTTTCATCAAATTTAAATAATTGGGAACATTGCATCTCGAAATTTGAAAACTTAAATATGGTTATATTCAGAAGAGTTATCAGAAAGAGAAAAACATATTCACGATTGACTACAGAAACTTCAGGAATCAATAAATTAGCTAAAAATAAGTATAATAGTTAGTTGTACAAAATTAATTTTTATTTTTTATAATAACTCAAAATCTAGTAGGTCTGTTTTAGTGAAGATTTGGCATTTTTCCAAACTTTTCCAAACATTTAAGTGCATTCATTTCAGCTTACCTCCCACGTCATCAGTATTAATAGTGTTATATTAATGACTCCTAAAAATATAGTTACCAATTTTAGGCACCTTACATTTTTGTTCTAACATTTGCTTATCCTTACTTTCGTTAATATGCGTTTTGTAAAACTTAGCCCATATTATTACCACCTCTCAAAAAGTCTTCAGAGATGTTCTTAAATTATAGCTCAAAAGCATAGCATAGTTTTTGAGATACCGGCTCAAAAAACTTGGAACGCACTGTGTATACTAATTCTATATTGATATTAGGTTTAGCCCTCTCGAAGATAAAATTATATTGGACTACATGAAGCTACATGGAGGGGCGAGACATAACTTTTCCAGTTTAGCGAAGATTTTAAATCGCAAAAGGACACAAATACTAAAGCGATATTATGCTATAACTAAATCGGAAAGTAAGTAACCGAAAAAAGCATTCCAAGAATTACGATGTTTAAAAAAATTCTAGAATTTACAAAAATTCCTACCATACAGAGGGTTCAGTGTCTCGTATCTTCAATGATGGACGTTTTTGGGGTAACAACTGTTGCGGAAATGAAAACAATAGCCATAAAGCCACATCATTGGGAAGAAATCAGTGCATTGATGGATGATACTCCAGTGCATGAATTAAAAACGTTTTGGAGGCTCTCGGTAAAAACACGTCTGTTCAACAATAACATCAAGATCAACAAAGTTTTACGTGAAATCATAGAGAAGTAATATTATGTATACTTTTTTCAAAGTTCTACTAAAGTCTGTCCATTTTCAATATGCGGAACTAAAAGTTTTATTCACTTCTAATTTAAATATCGCTGTCCTAATTTTCCATATTGAGACACTACTTCATATCTAAAAGCCAACCTAAAAATAGTTAATATCCTAACCTACTTCCTTTATACTAAACTCTCAAGTAAAAGAAAAAAAAGACCTATAGAATATAGAACCTCACCAGTCTAAATTGCTGTTTAATATTCACATATCGAAAATGAATGGACTTTACACAGTCATGATTTTCAGCTTACACCTAGAAAAAGTTAAAGATTGGAAAGCATTGGATTGGAAAAAAATAGCCAAACCCTACAAGCATAAATATTACACAGCAGCATTTGTCTATGCAAAATTTAAAGATTTGAAACGACACAATATACCAAAGGAATATTTTGATAATCCAAGGAGTAAGAATTATGCGATATTTATTTTGCAACTTGCATTGATGTAATTTTTATTTCAGGATGTATTAGAATCTTAAAAAATCTTTATTTAGAATATCCTTTCCTTTGTAGTAAAGTGAAATCATATGATTATATTAATGGTGGCATTATCAAAATTGGATGAAACTACCATTTTTAAGTGAATAAAATGCTGCATGTAATTAGTTTTGTTGTTTTGCCTCTACTTACCTGTTCTGCAAAGTATCCACTTCCAGAAAGATATTCCATTGGTAAAGAAAAATTGTAATACATACTTCAGAATTTGTTAATGTGTATTCCCTATAATTCTGCAAAAAAAAACTGATAAATAAGTGACAAGTCTATAATAATATGAGCTAACATGGATATATGAGGTATGTAGTAGGTAGTAGTCTTTACTAATTTGGTATATTTACTACTTCTCTTTATACCTTTCAGGTGAAAGAAAGTAAATACCAAATTAGTATGTACATGAAAATGCTAAATAATCTGAGAATTTATTTGAAATTTTTATGGACTGCTAGCGCCATCCTTGTATGACATGCCGAATTTACTATGGCCCGCAGAACTTTTCAGAACGTATCCGTTTATTTAAGTAACCTTTTTTTATTTTTTTAGGGTAACCGAATTATCCTAAACAATTTTTAAACTTTTTAATTAACCAAAAAATTACTTAAATATTTGAAATATTCAAATTGTTTATTGAAACAATTAAAATGTTTCCAATTGTTTCAAAACCAAATTTATACATACCTCTGTCCCTTTATGGATAGTAAATAATAGAAAAGAAGCAAGTATACAATAAAATGCTTGTTTATTATTATATACCAAACATCTAAAAAGTATATAAACCAGATTACTGTACATAATAACTAAGACGCTTTCGCGGTCTTCGGTTTTTGTTTCTTGATCGACTGCTCCTTTGCTTTTTCGTACACAGACATCAGCTTCCCTTCCTTTGCCAACAGCTTCAGAAGTTCCATAATCAGAGGTAAGTAATTGTGTTTTCTACGAATATTTTCTACTTGGTATCTGCGCATCTTGCTCTCCTCTTCCTCGATAAGATACTTTAATCTCGCTATATCCGCTTGCTGCGCGTCTGTCTCCATTCCGCTCTCTTCGATTTGCCGTTGCACATCTTCCATTTGCTTAGTGTAGATCATTTTTCGATCTGCCACGATCGCCATTAGGTTAAAATGAATTTCCCCTTCACTGTATCTAAAATGCAAACGGGAAATGAATGATGCATAGGTGTTTGGTACATCGATAGGATGTCTTGACATAGTGATGGAAGGGATTTTGGGGTATCGTCTTGTAAGAGATCTTGGCACAACATACCAAGTCATGAAAGTTACTCATTGCTGAAAGAAAGAGCATGTTAAGAGTACGAGGCCGCAGGCCAAATTCTCAAGCTCCGAAGGCCAGTATAATAACTTTCATGACGAGTTATGTTTTTTAATTTTACAAGAAAACACAAATTCTTTAAAAAATATTCACAAATTCGCAATTTTGAAGAAGTCATTTTTGCCAATCATTCAAAAAGATAATCAAATCTGTTAAAGAACATTTGTGAAGATTTGTGTATCCATGCTGACGTTTGCAAATGTAAATAAACAAACAACAGTGTATGGTTTAGCATGGGTTTTTGTGGTGCATTTATTTGGTGATAAATAATTAATTTTTAATTTTAATTGTTAATAATCAATTTTTCTTTTATGAGTAGCTTTCATTACTCATTTCTTGAAACTACCTAAATATTGCGTAATTAAGCAAATTTTGTTTTACAGGACTAGTTCTATAACAAGAATCAGGTAAAGGTTTTACATGCTTAGTACTGTAATGATCAACTTGCAAGACTCAAGACAGCTGTGAATATTTGACTTTCGTGACGGTTTCGGGTAAATGTATGAAACACTTCAGTGAGTTATGTATGGCCTACTCATCACCAATTTGCTGTGGGACAATTCTTAAATAAAAGGTTTCCTAATCATCGCATTGTGTTTTTTATTTGGATCTGATTCCACATACGTTCGTATAGGCTTACAATTTTAATATTGTATAATGATCATTTTTTATCCCCTATCGTTGCTGAATACATAAGGTTCAATGTCATACTTCAACTTAAAATTGGCGATATAATCACCCTCTGAAGTTTGGTAACGTACTTAAGATTCACCTGCATATCAACAGTCGTCGGGTTCAGTATTCAATATTGTATATCAATGTTATATTTTCGTGGTACAAAATTGCAATTATGGCAACTAATTGGAAGCAGATTTCTATACGTAGATTTTAATTTTTTTTTGAGATTTTTGTGGTGGTGTATGAAAGCTTGGCCATCAAGCTTGAGGATTATAATCAAACCAATTTTTAAGGGAGATTTACAACTATGAATCATTCAAACTTAACACAAATTAGAGATATTTGAAATAATGGTTTAGCATATTTCCCTTTAAATATAATCGATTTTGGTTGCAAATTTAGAGAAGCCTTAATAAAATGCAATTATGAATAAGAATTTTTTAATATGTATTATATACTGAGCGATTCTCTACGAACTGCATCGATCGATTATGGAAAAATTGTAGTTAGGAAAAATCTAACATTTGGTAGTACATATATTAAGACCGTTCGACTAATATATTTTCAGGGTATTACAATCCTTATTTTAAATGGAACTCCCTCTATATAATTACACTTTGCTCTCCAGATCTATTAGTACTCCATTTTTTTATTTGGGGTATAATCAAAAATCAACTCTACAATATAGCAGTAACCACCATGGAAGACTGCATGCGACGAGTCAGAACAGCATTTGAACATCTTAACAATTGCTGCTTAGATGCGAAAAATGTCTGGAAGTGCAAGGGCGTCAATTTGAATGTTGACTAAAATAACCTATGTAACTTTTTTCTGTTTCCTATTTGCATTGCATTGTCTTCTTTTCCGTTTGAAAATAATATTACAATTATTTATCAATACCTTTGCCTTGACCGATACAAAATTTTCGAACTTTTCTATAATTGTTTAACGGTATTTGCTGATGGTTTCTGTTTGCAGATATCGGGTCGCATATGTATCGCATGTTCTTGAAATTACTGACATTCATTAATGACATTCTCCATAAATAATAAACAAATTTAAATAATCTTCGTTGGTATAATTTAAACGCCCTGGCATGATTGAAATGAACAAAAAGTGAG
>JAWQRJ010003740.1:0-11712 GCA_033557515.1 Diorygopyx duplodentatus
CTCCTTTTACGTACATTTACGTAGAAATAATAAGTAAAAGAGCACCAGTTAGTACGGTAAGCCAAGCCCGACTGAATCAGACCGAACTACCGCTATAGTATAGCGCGTGCCACCCCACTACGCTCTGCGTTGGTTGGGCGTCGTATGGTAGGGAGCACATGCGCATTGAATGGTACCGAGTAAAATCCTCGTACGGTAAATACAGGTCAAGTATAGCCTTCCTAGCGATTCTGAGCGGGTCAAAAATCCAATTCAATTCACCACAGCGTCCAATTAATTAGCTTTTTCTGCATGCGGGACGCTTTAAGTCTCGCGGGCAGGGCAAAGACAAAAACCACCCAATAACTTTAATGTCAACACAGCTTAGCGTACCGTCCGCTCGCTCGCTCGCTCCTTGCAATACGCGCGACCGAACGAGCGGAAATAAATCCCGCGTTATCTACCGATCTCGCCACTGTCACTTTTTCTCATTGCCTTAAAACGGCTCACAATCGGCACCGCCTACCGATTAATTTAAATTAATCTACACCTATGTCTCAATTATTTTCGCCGGTCGGTACGATTGTCGGGCAACCCGAGAGATTTACCGCGACGCTGGCCTAATTACGTAAAATGCCAAAGGGAATATAAACACTGGAATCGGTTAAAAACGCGGAAGTCACGTCTGAGGGCACGGTGCGACGCCCACAGGCCTCTACGTGACACAACGCTAGAAGGCGCCTTCCCATTCCCTATTCCTTATTTAACGACAACCGAGTGTTTTCTCCGTCTCCGTAGTGAAACTCTAACAATACCGTGGACTTTGGAGACAATAAGATGTACTCGTGGATGCTATTTTATTGTGGGACAATTGGCTTATTGGGTGTTCTCACTGACTGCATCATTATAAAGGAAAATGCTTATTACAAAAGATAAGGCTTGGTTTGAACGTGTACTGCCTTCAAGAAATACTGAACAATACTTTTCTCCCAATATACTTTTTTGATATTTCCCAAGGTACCTGTGAAATTTATGGGAAATATTTCATAATTTCCTGTTTTTAACTAGATACTTCGCTAAGTGCTTCGCGAAGAAAGACTGTAATTATGGGATTTGCAGCATATGATTCACATTTTTCCTTTAATAAAAATAAATAAGAAAATGAGAGTCGTTATACTCTTTCTCGTTTGTGAAAGCAATCGGATGTGCCCATTATATTTATATTTAATTAATTCTAATATTACTTTACGTCCATTTTTAGTTACTTCAGTTGTTCGACTTTCTGTGTTTCTATCATCTTTCCTCTTCTTCCTCTGTATACGTATTTATTTAGAGAAAGGCGACTACAGCCTAATAAAATACAGATATGTTTAGTTCTTATCTAATCAGATACGATGTTGTTTTCTTAAAAAAACAAGACAATTTGGTTTTGAACAATTTTATCCCAATCGCATTAGAAATATTTTGTATGATGGTTTCCTGATACAAACCACAAACGTAAAACACCACTCTTAACACAAATGAAAGCAAATAGTAGTGTAACCCTGGAATACAACATTGGTAACGAAGCAGCTGGCTGCTTATGCCAACTTCACTTTGGTGATGTGTATGGTGAAAAATTGTTTACGAGGATATTTTCAAGCGCTTTAAGTATGCCTGAATCCAAAGGCCAGTAAGTATGCCTGAAAATGTTTGCAACCAAACAACGTTCTGTTTCGCCTTACAGGTAGTATGCAATATAATAACAATTCACCAAGGATTAACTATTTCTTCAAAATTCCAAAAATCTTTTAGACAAGGCAAAAATTCAATCCCTAGGAGGGTTAAACAGCATCGTATAGATCAGACTGTAAAACTTTACAATAAAAAGGTAATGTACCAAATTTATTTACAATCATTGAAATCTAATCACAACAAATCTTCTGTAGGGTACTTATGTGAGAATCCTTCGTGGGCCAATTCTTCGTATCGGCGAACAATCGTACCGTACCTGCAACCTCCACGCGAACATATTTCCTCGGTTACACCATACCTGGTGTACTATCTCGTAAGCCTAAAATAAAAAAAAGCCTAAAATAAAAAAAAGCCTAAAATAAAAAAAAGCCTAAAATAAAAAAAAACTATCACTACCAAACATTTATGCACTCCACCTAGTCGCGCAGAAAACAGGAGCTTACCTCTAGATGTTTAACTGCTCAAGATGACCTGGTTGATAATACAAAACAATGCGTTTGATAAATTCTTCAAAAAACTAATTATGTAGGCAGAAAGAATTTACCAACTTCGCAAATCAACGGCTTTCAAAGATTTTTTCATTTTATTTCACACCGATGTTTTTCCCTTCAAATCTGAAACAACGCGAGGATAAACAGCGCCCTCAACTATCAACGACTAGTCACACCAAACATAAACTACTGTAACGGTCAAACAGATCATAAACAACTGAGTGGGTGTCGATCATTCACACGACTTTCTCTCACCTAATCTCCCGATCTCTAAACGGTGCCACTTTGGACATATGTATGTTTAATCAAATCGACCATAAATTCTACAAAAATGCCAAAAACTTGATTGCAAGCTAAAATAAACTACTTATACTGCCGACTATGCTACACTTAAACTTAGGCAACCCAACCTACATTCGTAGGTTCATACGTTCAGTGTAAGGCCGGGTCTACACTATGCGTATTCTGCAGATGCGTGTTTCGCAAGAGCGTTCACATCTATGCGTTCACATCTATGCGTAGAATACGAAACCCCGTAGATGTGAACGCTCAAATTTAAAACAATCTGTTGTTGTCTTGCAAAAAATACGCAGCCGAAACACGCATCTACGGAATACGCATAGTGTAGACCCGACTTAAACGATGGTTTAAGCCTTTAAACCTTGTTGACAGTAAGCTAACATAAGTTTTTTGCTGGCAAGAAAGAAGAGTAAATTTAAATACAATTGGACGCGGCTAAGGGTGGAAGTGCACAACCTAACTTTGTAGATTAAAACAAATAAGAAAAGATGGAAGTGGACGGGGGATCCGTCGGAATTGCACACACAGGCGGCCGTAGTACACTTGGCGTTGCAACTGTTCCGCCCGATTGTTCCTTGGGAATTACACCGGAATTCAGATTGGCAGACGATAAGGGATTATGTTTAATCGTAATTGTTATGTTAGTATTGTTTAGTATTGCATCATCCCGGTTAAACAGAAGGCGGCATACCGCGGTCGCGGTAGTAAAGTCCGCCGTCGCGCGGTCTAGTTTATTCAAAAAATTTAGGTCTGGGATGTTCGGGTATTTTCGCGATGAACGCTCGGAGGGAATAATTCCTTGATCGGGATATTCGAATTCAGGCGCAAAGGGGGGTGTGGATTGAAAAACAAGTGGAAAATTTAACATAAATGAAAAATGATAAAACTGTAATTATTTTTCAATACACATGTCAATCAATTTGATAAAAATAAAATAGCTTTTATGGATATTACTTAATAAAATATCTTTTCATTTAAAAAATAAACTTCAATCAAATACGAGTGATTACAAACGACAAAAATTGAAAACAATAAAAATATCATATCATATTGATAAAAATAAACACACCTTTTCCTGTGAATAAAATATCGATGGGACTTCTTGAAAGAAAAGCTATTTTATTCACAGGAAAAGAATGATTTTCTCCCTACAAGGATGAAATTATAAACAATAAAGAAGTTTAAGTAAACTTGAGAACGATATTTTAACACTTTTTTTACTTTTCTTTTTTTAGTATTCTTAGTTTTTTTTATATATATAGAGAAGTAGAAAAAGTAGTTAATAACATGAAATATAGATCATGTATTAATTTTAATAAATTAAAAATTTTAGTTCGTTGTTTTGAATAAATTTTAATTTCCTTTGATATTATCAGAAATTGCAAAAAAATGTTTATGCAAAAAATGAAATATTAAATGCAAAAGTCAATTGTAAAAATAACTCACTATTCATTGGGTCATCATGTATTGACAACAACTTTTGAACAACAGAAAAACATAAAGTTTTACATAATTCATTTAAGCTAATTTTTTTTAGTTGACTGGTGAATCCGGATTACCTAAAGCCTTAAATCTGTTGGAGAAATGAAACTCAAACTATGTTGGATTCTGGACACAGAGGCTACTACGGGTGGACGGGTTGATGGAGGTGGAGTTGATCCAGAATTACAACACCATAGCAACATTTACTTTCCTTTAACTTTTTTTACCTGAAAGTGTAAGAGAGTAATTATATTCGTAAAAAAAATTTCTGGGGTGAGGTTTTGATATATCTAGATGAATTATTTGATATATCTTATGAATTAATCTAAGACTAATAGTACCATTTATGGCAATTGGTCGGTCCACCCATCTATCTGTCTGTATGTCCGTCTGTTAGCAACACCTTTCCTATTTCTATTTACTTTAGGAAAAAAAGATTCAAGTAAAAGTTTCATTGTTTCCAATGTAATTTTTTGCAAAAAAAATCGCAAAAAATAAGTTATGAACTATACTGTGTGTCCCAGGTTAACGTGAATAAAATTAGTAGAGTGGTTATGAATAAAAATGTAAAAAAACCTTGGACAGGCCAACTTTGTTTTAAAACTAGGCATTTTTTGGTACATGTTATACAATTTTTGCGTCATCGCTAAAATACTACACCACAGCTGTGACGTCATCGAGTTCTTTTTTAAATGGCATCGTTCGTTTTTTGGAACACTTTTCGTTGAAATCAACTGTAAGGGTAGTAGGGCTTATATACTAACCTTTATATTAAGCAAAAATATATTTATTTAGCCTTATTAATAACATGAAATTTAGATCATGTATTTTGATGTAACTAACAATAAATAGAAAATATAGTAAAAATTTGAATTGTTTTTATTAATTTTAATGAATGAAAAATTTTAGTTCATTGTTTTGAATAAATATTAATTTCCTTTGATATCATCAGAAATTGCTGAATCATCATTGATGAATGCCGGTTACCTAAAGCTTTAAATCTGTTGGAGACACGAAATTCAAAGTATGTGAGATTCTGGAGAGAGATTTGTAGACAACAAAACTGAATGAGAAATACCCTTTTCGCTACTACGGAGGTTGATGGAGATGGAGTTGATCCAGGTTTACAACACCATGCTAAGTACATTTTTTAAATTATTTTTATTAATTTTAATGAACGAAAAATTTTAGTTCGTTGTTTTGAATAAATTTTAATTTCCTTTGATATCATCAGAAATTGCAAAAAATGTCTAATGCATTACTTTCTCTTTATATGAGCGAAAGTAAAAATTAGGAGTGGAATTCAAAAAGACATTGCCTTTGGGGTGCAATACATCAAAATACATTGCATTGAACACACTTGAATGTCGTTGCACTGTTGACTATCATCAATGGAGCAAACAGGTCAATGAAAATTTCTGTTTCTTTTGACATCTCTCTTTGGTATTGTTGTAGCCGTTGTCCAATTCTTTTTATTTTTAGCAACAGCTTCCTCAAGTACTTCATCACTAGATGAAGTTTCATCTGGTTGTCCTTTGCCCAAATTTTGGGAACTAGCCCCTTTTGAAAATGCGACCTGGTTCCTAAAGCTCATTGATCCATACGGTATTCATTATTCGATTATTTAGTTCTCAGAGATATGAGGTAGTAAGCAATCAGTCGGTAAAACAGATATCTACTCCCCCCATAGATCTGTTGTAGGCTAAAATAAACTCTAGGCGCGGAGCTAATACATATTGGGATGTTCTTTTGTCCCATCTACGTGCTGGAACAATTGATTGTGCACCACAAACTTTTGTTGCCATCAACACTAAACGATTGTCCATCCACTTTAATTGCGCTTGAAGGCGGTTACTGTGTGTTGTACCGATCTATTCCCAATTCTGGTTATGGAGATCACTTATGGAGGTCTGTTACTTTGGTTACTCACAAAAGATCAAATGGTCAAAGGGATTGTCGTTGAAATATTGGAAAAATAATCAACTGGTGTCCAGTGCTCCTTTCTGTTTCTTTTTTTCCTGCCGTTTGCTTGTGTTGAATTTGTCTTTTAATACTGGCGGTTCGCCGTACTGTCCAAAGAATCTCAGGACATACTAATTGTTTGCACTTAGAAATTGCAGTTACTCAAACTAGTCAGCAGAAGTATGAAAATACTCGATCTGGTTGAAACCAAGGTGTTTGGAAAACAGTTTTATTCTTAGTTCATACTTTTGAAGTAGGTAATAACTTATAGCGAAAAGAAAGAGATTAATGCTTTCTTTCACTACACTACAGTTGAGCCTTATGATCAGAAACGTTTAGAAATGAATTCCTTCTTTATTTGAAGTTTTTTATTTCAAATACCAGCAAACCTCATATACATAACATAAGCTCCTCTGCCAACTGAGTAAATACGCAGTTAACGACCTCGAGACGAATTTGATGGTCATTTGAAGTTCTGTCTGCAGGATGAGAGGGTGGCATACGGTCGTAAAATACACCAAAACTACGCCAGTTACAAGTTATAACGTCGCCTTTAAAAATACAACGCCACCTCCGCGTAACTTAACGACCTGCTTAATATATCTGATTCCCCCGTTACGTCTGCGTACGGGGCGGCCGTCGCATTATTATTCTCCGGCAAATTGAACCGTAAACTCGCGAGGTGGCGCTCTCGTCGGTCTTCGTTTGACAGCCGTAAAAGTTTATATTTTTTGCGCCATCCGGCGCTCGCGCGCTGGCGCGATAAGCGAACGTCGCCCTAATGGAGGCATAAAGCATACGATGGGTGCGCGCCGTGCGAAGGATGTGCATTACGAACGTCGATAAAGTTGATAAATGCAGAGACGGTGGGTTCGCGATACGTAAAAGCCACTCAAATGTGACATAATGTATTTACAAATTGCCGACATGAAAATTTTTCCATTATTCCGTTATTGTCGATAAATATCCATCAGAGTCTGCCTTTCGGGCTTTATTATTATGCCGCGGTACCGGTACAAGGTAACAAAAGCGAATAAAAGAATTATTTGATCGTAAAATTTATATTGACCAAAAATGTACACGAGCGAGTAATTTGTTATTATCGCTGTTTCAATAAATTTGACATGCACGTTAGACGCGGTAATGGGGAACGTGTAAAACTCACTTCATTAAGGTAATTGCCCGATAAATATTATTATTGTTTATATGGAATTTACTAAATTATCAGATGTTACTGCCCTTTATATAAATTTTTTTATAAAATTTTATATTTAAAGTAATCGAAAAGTATGGGCTTCAAAATTAATACTGACATAAACATTAAGGTGTATAAACATTAATGACTTAATTAGCATCTTCAAGGTATGTTTGGAATCACCATATTTTCAATACGAAGATAAACAAGTCTATGAAAAGGTATGAGTAATCCATTGTCAGCATCGATTGTTAATGATTCTAATGATGTTTTCGTCGAAGTTGCTATATAAAAAAGTACGAATAAATAATAAGGGCATAAAAGAGCTCTGCACATGTTTTGATACAGATCCAATGCATTTTGATATACTGCAACTGTTTACGACACCAGACAATATAAAAACCTTAAACTGCCATAAATACTTTTGCGCGTAACCCACCCTGGGTACGTAGGTATACTTTAATAGAAATTTTGATGTTTGGCCCCTTAAGTCCGACTTTACTCTTATTTGAAGGCGCATAAAACTGCGCGCCTCGCAAGGCAATAAATAAGTTTGGAGTGCCACCGCTTTAACTACTTAGGTAGCTAGTTTTAATGGGGGGCGGGTGGTGGCATTGTGAGGTCCGCCTCCCGCTCATAACGCCGCAGCCAACGGGCGCAATAAAATCGTTGATTGCGACCGTATTGACTTTATGTGTAATTTCCCGACGTGGGCCCCCGAACCTTCGAACCCACTTTGGGCGACCTCCGATGCAAGTCTAATTCGCGGGAGTTATTACCCAACCCCTTCCCGCGGGAGATGCATATCGCACCCCTCCTGCAGCGATAGGCTGTCAGATCGTTAAAGGCCGTCTCCTTGAGCATGAGGGTAAAATTGAGAAGTTCCAATGGAGCACAACTGGACTGTGTTTGGACTGTGAGTGCCCAGGTAGTTCTAACTTAAGAAAATCCTTGGAAGAAAAGCTTTGGATTTTGAGCAAATCCATTTCCTCTAAACTTTGGACAATAACCTTTTGTTTTATATACTCTTCTAGACATTCTGCTGCAATCCAATTTGGTTCCTTTTTTTCCACTTTGGATTTGAGAAAAAATCCGAGATCTACTCTGTGTGTCTTCTGCCATTTGACCACTGCTGGTGTTGTCAAAATGATGTGAAGCAACTAATTCGTCGATAAGCCACCAGCGTTCAGTATCGATTGCGTTGGCCATGCGTAGGTGTGGCATTTCCACTTTTACGACCGGGAATTTCGTCCGGACCCTCCTCCGCCCTTACGGTCTGAACTTTACGGTCGGTCTGTGCGTGTCCCTGGCAAGCAAGCCCTAATTTTAGCCGTCAATGGGTTCGCGCTTTGCTTGATGGCCCGTGAGCGTTTTGAAGGTGAAAGGTGAAAATCTGCGTAGGGTCGCTGAAATGGAAAGAGTCCTTCCGATGTTGAATATATTTATATAAACTTTCCAAGAGTTATTCTCCCCTTTAGTCCCGACTTCGATTTGGTTATTAATTTTAGGGTTCACACAAATTAGTGGAAACTGTTAACTATTCATCATTTTGGTAAACAAATGTTGTACGACCGAAGAAAATCCATTTTGCAAAAAGGCATTTAATTTACAAGAATAAATTGAATGCCTTTTTTTAAAATGGATTTTATATCATATTTTATATCATTTCTCTAACATATGGATAAGATTATTACTTATTGACTCTACAATTATTATCTGTTTTGTTTGATTACGTAGGTTAGAGAAATGATATAAACATATGAGTTGACATAAACAATATTCACGTCTCAGCTTTGTGCCGTTAATCAAGTTTTTAGACACGATCCGCAAGATAACAAAAAACTATTTTATAAGTAATGATTTAGAAAAGTCTGTATCACTCGCTTAATTAAGAATTCCAAGAAAGAAAGGAGAGAAATGATTTTTACTAATCAGTATATTTAGAAACTAAAATTTAAACACTTTTTTTCGTCGTCCATGATAATGGTACTATGATACGTACCATCATCATGGACAAACATGGACTTTTTTATTACAAAAGTATCATTATAAATTATAATTAAAATCACGTGTTAAATTATTGCTGACGTTGGAATATTAATCCTGATTGGTTGTATTGTACATCGAACAAATTTTAATTAGATGATAACGTATTTGAAGTTACTTAAAATAAAAATTAGATTATTACTAAAAGACATGCTTGTCTTGCTGACGGCTAGGTTTGCAGTATTAAACGGAAAACCGGTCGAACATGTTGTATGAAAGTACGTAGCAATATGCACGCCAATAATTTGGATTTTGAATTTAAAATTAGAGTTTAAACATTACATTGTTATATTGTAAGAATTACGATTATAACATATAATCGTTATTATATTATATGATTTTGCATATTTATAGATAAAAACTTATATCAATTATTAAATTGAAGAATTATATTAATAAGTAATTTTAGAAATTCTTTGGTGAACTTTGATTTATAATATTTATATTTGTAGTGTGAGGTATATTAGTGTATAACTTTGTAATCTCAAATGATAAAATTGTAAATTCAGAAGGTAGTACTATATTTTGGATGTCATCAAATAAATTGTAACGATTTTTTATAGTATATTTAGGTGTCAATTCGATTATATTTTTGAAAATATTATATAAAATATATTACTAAGAATTTAGAAACAAAGTATGAACTAGAATTAGTGGAGATTATAATTGGTCTAATTGGAATGCTATTTTTGTGAATTTTGGGGTGTGAATGTAGCTTAGGGGTTATTGGGTTCATAGGTAAAGCTTATTTAGGATTGAAATTATGTTTATTTAAAGTTTCTGAAATATTTTTTATGATTTGTTTGAAATTACTGTGAAAAGTTAGATTAGTTATTCATTAGGATTATACCAGCGTTTTTATCACCTGTTGTAAATATGATGTTTTCTTCTTTTATCTATTTTTGTAGGTTCCGTCGTGTGATGTTTTCTTGATCTTCACGTATTCTTGATTTTTTACTTCGACTATATAGGTTTTCTTCTTTTCCAATGGTTGTAATAATTTGTTTCTTGATTTCTTATTCTTGTGGATGGTTGTTGATGGCTACTTCAATTTCTATTGTCAACTTTCCAAAGTTGATTTCTTTGTACGGAGCATATTTATGTCCTTTTTGAAGAAGCGTTTCTTCTGATTTAGTTAGTTTCAGAGATAAAACATTAGTAAAACGGGCGTGAAATTTGTGAAGCCTTTGATATGTATTCGTCAAGTATTCGAAAGGGGAATTTTATGTTTAAATCTGAATAAAGGTTGTATAATGTTATGTTGTAATTATTAACTTTTTTGTATTGTTTTCTAATTTCTGTTATCATAAATTATTGTTTTAATTCTATTGATTTGTGTAGGAAATTTAACATTAGCAAAAGTAGGAATTAACTTGAAGTGTAGGCATGTTTTGATAAATTTGATGGTTAACGGTGATTTATTTAGCTTAAGGTGTGTAGTTTTCTATTGGTTCAGAGTTAAGCTTGTATCGCTTGTATTCATAATGTCATCCAAAGTTGACAATAGAAATTGAAGCAGCCATCAAAAACCATCCAGAAGGAGAAGAAATCAAGAAACAAATTATTACAACTATTAGAAAAGAAGAAAAGCTACATCATCGAAGTAAAAAATCAAGAATACATGAAGATCAAGAAAGCATCACACTCCGGTATCTACAAAAAAAAAGATAAAAGAAGAAAACATCATAGTTACAACAGGTGATAAAACGCTGGTATAATCCTAATGAATAACGTAGATTACATTCCAAAACACAACAATTTATACAAGAAAATGACTTTATAGAGGTAAAGGGAAACCCTAATCTAACCTTTCACAACAATTTTAAAAAAATCATAAAAAAACTTCAGAAACTTTCAATAAATATAATTTCAATCCTAAATAAGCTCTACCTGTGAATCCAATAACCCCTAACCTACATTCACTCCCCAAAATACATAAAAATTGCATTCCAATTAGACTAATTATAATCTCCACTAATTGTAATTCATACTTTGTTTCTAAATTCTTAGTCAATTTTTTCAAAAATATAATCGAATTTACACCTATACTATAAAAAATCGTTACAATTTATTTGATAACATCCAAAATTTAGTACCTTCTGAATTTACAACTTTATCATTTGACATTACCAACTTACACACTAATATACCTATTAAAGAAACAATTTCCATATCTACACAAATCATTAATAATCTCATAAAAAATAACACAGATGCTAATAACTTAATAAAACTTTTAACTGCTTGCATTAACCAAAATCACTTTACTTTTAACAATAAATATTACAAAATGATTGATGGTTTACCTATAGGCTCCCCACTTAGTGGACTTATAAGTGATATTTTCCTGAAGCATTTAGAAGAAATTATACACAACAGCAATTTTGAATTCATTAACAAAATTGTATTATGGAATAGATATGTAGACGATATTCTAGTCATAATTGACACTACAAATATAAATATTATAAATCAACTTCATAATTTTATAAATACATTACACCATAAAATAAAGTTCACCAT
>JAWQRJ010003741.1:0-11711 GCA_033557515.1 Diorygopyx duplodentatus
TTGCAAAAGCAGATTAAAAACGAAAATATGTTAATTTCAAAAGAATGCACAGTGAACGTTTTCTTTACTTTACGATTACTCGGTACAAATTGAATTAATTTTCACATTAATTAATTCAATTAGTAGCATAATTGAAAATTTAGCACTATACACAATATTCTTAATAACAAGTTTGAGTATAGCCGTTTTCTAAAAGAATTTTTTTTCCTTGAAACAGTATTTGGTACTTTCTTGTACTGAACATAATCATAACATTCGTTAGCAAATACAATGGCTATTTGGGGAAAAATGTATTAATTTATAATATTATGGAAAATATACGTAGATGACATTATCATCGTTTGCAATGACTAAAACACAAAAAAAAATATAGTTCCATAATATGATCAACAACATCCACCCCAATCTCCAATTCACAATAAAATATCATACTGCAAATAGCAACAAAAAATTACTTAAAACCATCAACCACACAAAGAATAATAAATTAAACAAAATACAAACACATTGATAAACAATACTTACACAAAAAATAACCACAATCAAAGCACAGACACCCAAATTAAACCGTACAGATTACTCAAATACCAGACCACAATATCACATCGATTTTGTAATCTAATATAATAAATTACAACATAACAGCCACATTTCACACAAACAACACCATCAGTAACATACTTATAAAAACTAAAAACAAAATAGACCAATTGACCAAAAATTGAGTATACCTCCTTGAGTGCGATACATGTGGTGCCCTTTATATAGGAGAAACGGGCAGAAACATCGAACGAAGAATCAGAACGAAAACAGACAGAACAAAAGCTCAGCATTTGGCAATCATTTCCTAACTTATAACCACGACTTCAGCCCGAATAAATAGATAAAACTTAACCCCAACACCATACCAATTTACAAATCACTACAAATACCATTTCAATTATAGCAGATAAAGATCTAAATCTCCACAACTACAATATAGATCACTTGATCAAAGAACTTGACTTTGGAGTCTAATTGATTCTTTGGAGTCTGAACATTAACATAATACAATAAATGAATTATAACCAGAAGTGTATATTATAAATTAGCACATAATGAACATAGTTTGTAAATTCAAGTCTGCCAACTGTCCTATTCATTTTGAATCTCAGAGCGTTGATACAATTTATCAAGTGATTACAGAGCAGTTTTAGACTCATAATGCATCAGAATATAAAGTACTAGTCCACATTAGCACCCTTCTATGATCGATCCTATCAATAACAATGCAAATTATTTTATTGTCATAACAGTAACTGTTCTATTTAATAGTCTTTTTTGATTGCTATCGTTATTTAGTTATTCCCTGATGAAAATCCTGTACGAAGGTACATTTTACAGAATTATCAAAACAGACGCTAAAAATAACTGAGACTTGGCATGAGGTTTATTTAAACTAAAACTAATAAATGCAAGTAATTTTTGTATACATAAAAATAACTGTTACATATCCGTATTTTAATGCGTACCGTGTTATTGGATCGTAATAACAGCTGTTATATTTATACGTTTTTTCACTTGGGTTTATTTGTTTACCTGTATCTTGGCATGTTTTCTGTATTTTTTTTCTTTCGTAGTTGATTTTATTCTTTTCAAAACTCTATATGAAGGTACATATTAAACAATTATTAAAATAGATACTAAAATAATTTAAATGTGGAATTAAGCTCTTTAAGGACACTACTGTTATTTTGCTCTAAAATAATTAAATCTTGGCTTCATAAAAATAAAATTATTTATGTACCCACAAAAAAATCACAGTAAACAAAATGAATTACATTTTGATGAATACTATATTTTGTAAACAACATTTTAATAGGGTAAGGAGGGTTTTTTAGACAAAATATAAAAAAATACAAAAAAAAATTGTTTAATAAACATTCTTTTGAAAAAATATCTTTTATCAAAAAAATGTTTATGCCGAATTTTCAGATAAGATTTTTTTTTTAATTTTGAAGTTTTCCTCCTTTGTTTTCCTAAAAGTCACAAGCAAAAACCGTCATTACAAACATAGCAATAAGGGGGGCAAATTTATGTTTTGTTATTCGACATATTGTGCACAAAAAACTTTCTTTTGAGAGCACATATAATTTACGAAAATGTGAAGTAGTGTGGTTTTTAGAGAATTTTTAAATTTTTATAGTTTGTAGATTTTTAGTGAGTTTTTAAGACTGCGAAGTTTCATACCTTATTTTATTATTTTTTATTTATGCATTAACTGCGACCATAGCTTGAGTATACCAGATTCAATCAATGAAAGTATTCGGTTTTTTGTTGAAATCTGATATAAATTAATTTTCAAAACACTTTTTGATTACCCATGATGACAATTCAAATTATTATTGACAATTGGGTGAAGTCAACAATAATATAATCAAACAGGACAAATTTTTAATTTATGAAGTAACATGACATTTTAAAGTGACGACCAAAATTTAATGCTTGCGACTACCCATTATTATCACATTTGATCACATTTCTGCTTAGAGTTTAGACTATCCTAATTAACACCTTAGGTATCACACTTCACCGGAGAATCTATTACTACAATATTGGTCGGTAACCAACATGTTCGGTATCCAAAATAGGAAGTTTTAAAAAATTACTGTAATTTTTGTATAAATCTCGTTTAGGAGATTGTGCCGATAAACCACCGTATATCACAAAATATGTAAAAAACAACAACCATCAAGACAAATTGATATATCACGACGCTAAAATGGAGAACGACCCATTCCTCAAAATTCCGTAAAATGTATTATTTTAGAAAAATTAGAAAAATCTTTTGGATCGAAGAAATTCGATAGAAGTGGATTACTAATATTATTACTAATTTTCGTTTATTAATCTGCTTAACCCTCAACCTGAACATTGTTTTTTGGCCGATAATCGCAAATTGGAGAAAAAATCATTGTGCAATGGAATAAAGACTGTAATGGAAAAAGTGTTTGGAACTTTCTATCTAACAACATAAAATATAACTCTTGATACATCGTAAATCAAACCTTTATTATCTTTATTATTATAAGCACCACAATCAACATGAGAGAGTATATAATGTGCCTACTTTATTAATGTAACCAAATCGGTAACTCTCCTAACATAAATCTAAGCAAAACTGCCAACTTCAATTTGAAGACACTTGTACACAACTTCTCTATTATAAAAGATATAAATAAACATTATTTGCCCAGGCTTACTTCCATGAACTTATGAAGTTTTACTTCACGATGAATGAAAACGGGAATCAGCATTATCTGAGGGTCCACATAGTTGAATAGAGAGTTACTATTTTTGTACACCCGAAGATTGTAGGTAAATATAACTGCACCTAATTACAATTTAAAAGTAGTAAATTTTAATTTGAACGGACAATAACATAAGCACGTATTCCAGACATTATTACACGTACACGTTATAAATGTTATGTGTTAGAGATTTATGTATAATTGTAGTAAATATATATAAACTAACGGATTGCTTGTAATAAGGTTGTGATAAAGACTGATTCCGCAGTAAAAATGTTTAAGAAAATAGATGAAGGTGGCCGTAAAACTTTATAGGTTTATAAAAACGACGTGAATAACCCAACAACAACGTAAAAATAGACTATTTTGTAATAAGTGTAATGACTGTTAGGTATAGGTAATAAAAGTAATATATCAACTAAAAAGACTATGTTACGTCCAAATGATGAATGTTGTTGGTCACTGTGAAGGAAAAGACACTTTATTGTATAGCATAGATGTATTTTGGACAAATAACTGTAACAAAGGCAAATTAAACTGAACAATTTATTTTTATAGAAATAAAAAAGTTTGTTTGAAACATTAATGAATATATAGTAACAAATTGATGACAAATAAAATGTATAAAAACAAAAGCGAATATTTATTGCAATCCTTGTTACAGTCATGTTGTGCATTACTGAAAGTTACTTATTTAGTTAATAAATGTGATAACTTATAATTTATAAACTAGTCAACACTTCCATTAGGTTTACAATTAGTTATATTCACATTTTTGTTGATTTTTTGAAAATAAAGAAAGTGTTATATATTTTTTGTGTTTTAATGATCCTCATGAAACGTAGACGATACATTTCCTCACTTCTATTTAACAAACGATGGAATGAAGATTAAAATTTATTGGAATATCTAGTTACAGAACGTAAATAAAAACTGATTTGAAAAAAAATTATAAATCCATATATGATACATAAATTTACTTACTATTTGCTGTCTTATATCCATGCAACCAAATGCATTACCTGATGCACTCGCGCATAAATGTTAAAAGATCTATATGTATACCGAAACAATAGAATATTTAATAAAAATGAAAATTAATACACTTTGAGATTTAAAATGCGAAAATTGCCACAAATGCGGTGATGAAATTTACAAGTCGAACACGTGTTCACTACTAAACCAGAAAATTCGTAAGGAAAAGCAAAACCGGTTTATTTTGAAGAATTCAGAAAAGGAACACGCATATGCGCAATCAAATTATTCAATTTCCTCTAAAATGTGATGTAATACGAAAATACTGCCTGAGCAATAAATCGTGATCAGAAGGCGGAAGTTAAAACAATTAGCTCTTTCTTTGATATTGCTTGAAAACTATTGACCTTAAAAATCAATGTCAGATATTTTCAAAGTTATTTAAACTATTATTAAAAATGTTTTCTTAAACTGGGAGAAAACTGCAACATAATATCCAAAATTTTAATTCTCTAATAAACCCTGTATGGTTTAAATAAATATTTATTAATAATTTCGAAATTGACATTTTAAGTTGTATTCATCAAAAGCATTGTTTCTAATTTTATAGAAAACTTTACTGTATACTATTGGTAAAGTAGATGAACATTTATTGTCAATCTTTACTATCTGGCTTCTTCCAAATAAAAAAAAAACTAGAAACCAGATCATCTGCAGAGTCCGATAATATCTTTGTCAGGTAATCAACTCTCCGACTTGTATAACATCAACTTCGAGTACATTAATTGATTATATAATAACAAATAATTTGGAAAATTATATTAAAAGTGTTGTCAGTTTGGTTATTTTTTTGATCACGAAATTCATCTTCCCAGTATTAACACTATTCAGCATAAACTAATTTTGGTTTTAAAACTAAAATGATTTTTTTAAATTCTTTAGTTCTGTACCATTTGATCCTTCGCATACCTTTGAAACCTTGCAGAGTGGGTAAACTATATATTATAGAATATTATAGTAAATATGCTCTACAGGTTTAGACCTCGGATCACAATATTCTTCTATTCTTTTCTGTCTCTTGCTTTTCCCTCCCAGTCCCTGACTTTCAAGCTCTTTAGACCACCTGTTACTTCGTTTATCCATCACTTTCTTGATCTTCCTTTTCTTCCACAGCTGATTGGGTGTCTCCGCATCACTTTTTAGCCCTCCTACCTGATTGTAACCGCCGTATGTGTCCCAACCACCTTCTTCTTTGATAAAAGGTGGAAGTACTGACTGTACACGTTAGAACAAAGAATTAAACTGTTGGGTTAAACAGCCGTGGGAAGAAATAAAACCACCTTTTCTTAAGCCGAGCTTTCAAGTTTAATCAACTCTTTTTCATGGAATTAACCACAAATAACAACACCTAAGTATTAATTTTAAGATTTGCAAATTCAGCACGAATATACAAAAAGTCGATCGAACCGCTAGACCATAATTCATTTGTACCAAAAGTGTCGTAACGTTAAATTAACTTCTTTATTGTTCTGTAAATACCTTACTTAGAAATAAACATAAATAGAACTAATGTAATACTTTACATAACTGTTGTAATAATAATAATAATTGTTTCGACTTTTGTTATAAAACGATTATTAATAATGCGCAAAATGTATAAGAAGAAAAGTTCCGCTAATTCCGACGTCTAGGAGGAAGTCGAAGCTAATGGGGGAAGAGTTATATGCCCACACGCCTAAGATAGAGGACAAACAATAGGAAAAACCCAGAGAAGATGCGAACTCAGCAGAAAGATATGCAAACTCAGCACGAAGATGCAAAAAGACTATAAAAGCCGACCGAACCGCTAGACCATAATTCATTTGTACCAAGAGTGTCGTAACGTTAAGTGAACTTCTGGATGGTTTTGTAATCTACAAACAAATAAAGTAAAGTTAGTCGTTTCAGTGTTTTATAATAATATAATAATACTTTGTAAAAATACAAAGAATGAAGTGAAAAACTTATATTAATTATTTAAAAAAAATTAATACCTTGCGTGCTGTGAAAAGCAGAGTGGCGCAGCTATCAGATCCGTGGTTTCAACAAGAGAACAAGAGACTTTGCACCATTTTCTTGAATAATGGTTATCCAAAAAACATGGTGAACAAAATCCTCTTCTTCACTCCTTCTGATCTCGTACCCACCTTAACCTCTAATACTTCCCTTACACATCCCCTTGATCTCACGGTCCCAACCTCCCAATTTTTAAAAAAACTTCCCTTTGTTTCCTTGTTAACAGATACAATTTTCATATTGATCAAAAATTAAAATATAAGGATAGCCAAATCGATAGTGATGCCCCTGAGATCATAAGGCTGATGTTCTGTCATTAAAAGTTAAAAAGAGCGCATTAGCAAATCATCAATAGCTAACCATGGAACATGATTGGGATAATGTCGAAATTTTGAGGAGAGAGTAGTTATCACAAACGATTATTTCTGAAAATGTGTTGCCCCATATTAACATTGGGCAACACACCATAAATTCAAGAACGGATGCACTAAATCTCAGCATCATTTACAGCTATCAACTTGAACTATCAAAAAAGCCAGAAACAAGTCCACATTACGTTTAATGACACAATTATGTTTTAGTTTTTGGTTTTTATGATTAATTAGTGTTGCCATATGCATACTTTATATTTTTCTCCTTGAACATGTTCCTTTTCGCTTTTCTGTTCATTCATCCCCCTGCTCACTCCTTGCCCCTTCTTTTCTGGAATTGCGCCTTCCTGCTTGCCTTCTCTTGAAAGCTCGGCTGAAGAAAAGGAGGTTTTATTTCTTCCCACGGTTATTTAAGCCAATAGTTTAATTCTTTGTTCTTATTCTTTGAGCTCTGATTACTGCTGATATAGTTGGTTCTTTGTATAGCGTTTGCAGTTCTTCGTTTGTTCTTCTTCTGCAATCTCTTTCTGTTCTTATTCCCGCGAACACTCTTCTCAATATCTTCCTCCTCCAATCTTTCCACGGTCTCTATAGTCTGCTTTTGTTAGAACCTATGACCTATGTCTCGTTTGCATAACCAACCGTCAACCTAATGAATGTTTTATATAGTCTGAATTTCATGTTCCTGGAGGTTTGTTTCGATTTCATTCCAAACCGTTTATTTCCTTTCATAACTTTTGCTAGGATCTCTTGTTCGTCATGTACTTTTTCACTTATCTATCGTACCTAAATAAATAAATAGTTCTAGCCTTTCAAACTGATATTCTTTTTCTCCTCCTGGTATGTTAATGGTATCTTTCGGCTTTCTCTCCGCTTACTTCTCCTACAGCCTGCTTGATATTCCCCTATAATTGTTTCTGCATATTGTGATTCAGTCTTCTTCTTATTGTTTTGGCTATTATCTTAGCACCGCTCTAGACCATTCTGATGGTATTTCTTCATCTTCTCATATCTCACCAATCATTTCATACATTACGTCTTGAATTGCGTGTCCACCATATTTGATCATTTCCCATGGACCCTTCTGTTGTCCATTGTCTCTTAAATTATCTCTTCCACTTCTTCTCTCGTTCTTTTTTCTATCGTCGCCTCTCCACTTTCTGAACTCTTTTCTTTTCCGAAACAGTCCCCTATTTAACTTCTGCATTTAACAGAGAAGTGCTTCTGAAAACGATAAATATTCATTCCTTCCTCACTCTAAGAATCTAATTTTCTTCTTTTCTCTTTGGGTATATGCATAGCAACAATCGATCCAGACTCTCGAAATATTCCCATATAAATAGTGTTTGTTCTTTTAAGGAACTGTTGCCAACTCTGTTCAGTGCAAACGCTGCTGTATTTATGGGGGGCTTCAGCCCTCATGACTTATACCTTTAACTTTCATTAATTCTTGAAGGCTTGCGTTGACAAACTTTGCGCCGTTGACTCCTTCCTCTCTTTTACAATAGTGTCACACCTTTGTTTCTTTTTTGCTTGTGTTTTAACCTTAATCGCGGACAGTTTCTTTTTATATGGCCTAATTTGTCACATTCAAAACATTTTACTTCTGTAGGTGTTTGCTTTCCTCGTTTTATGAATTTATTTCTACCGGTTAATGCTGTCGACGGCTCCGATTGTTTATATCTTTCTTCTTCTCTCATTAAACGGGATTAAACTTCTACCAGATCTGCCAAAATTGGGTTATCGCTTTTTTAGACTCCCAAGCTGCCACGAGATGTTTCAAACTTTCAGGCAACGGCATCAATATTTTCGTTATAACCATCTTCTCGCTTATTTCTTCGCCCCCTTGTTTGAGTTTTTCCTATATTTCTTCTATTCTTCTTTGTAATTTAAACTAAAAAACCATTGTTAGTGTCCAGTAAACGCACACTAACCTGTGATTTGTGCTCATATATCGTAGTTAGCTTTCCACATTTCCGTTGACGTTCTGCACGACAAAATATGCGTCAAGGTTTTTCATCCATTCTGCACACCAGTTGTTCTTGGGCTTTCGCATCTTTACAGTCCTCTTCTTCAGTATTTGTTTCCCGCTTTTTCAATGTACCCATTACCACATCGCATAGACGTTTTGATTTTAGAATAACCTGAACCTGGAACTGCCATGTGGTCCAGTTTTCTGCGTTAAACTTTACGACTGGAACTCCGTCTTTTCTAACCTCGTATTTCTTCAATCACTCCGTCGTAAAACCTGCGACTCTGGACCCACAACTTATTGTGATCGGAGGATTCATTCAGAAGTTAAGCAGAAACTCTGAGAAGTGCTTCTCCCATCTTTCTAGTACCTACTTGTATCGACTCACTTATCAGCGTGTCATCTTTATTTCTGTAGTATATATTTTTATTTTTGTAATCTTTGTCGTCTCTCTTTAATTTTTTGGTAGAAGGTTCTGATTTCTTTGTTTCTAAACTTCCCCCCTATTTTTAACAAAACATCAGCTGATGTTTTGTTAGCATTACTTCACACCATTGGGAGGGTACTCCAAATGCTTTTACCACTGAAGGCTTATTTTCAATCTCAAGAAAAGTGTAATGCTTATTTTAAATTTCTTTAAAAATCCAGTGGCATAAGCTTGGCTACAGTTTATTAACACTCAGGCTTCAATATTTCATAAAGCTATTACAACAATTGAAAATCAAACTGAGTCTGTATTTGGTGTAATTGCTTCAATGGAAGCTCTGAAAGCTTCAATACTGCGCAAGATAGAGATAAGTTTATTCCAATAAATGTTTAAAAAATTCTAGAAGAACTTGAAGAGAAGGAGACGTGTCACAATACGTTAAGTTATTGAATTTTGAGAAGCTATTGTTTCATTTTATCATACTGCTCTTACTTATTTGGAGAAATGGACAAAAAAGTATTTCAGGAGATGGAAACGTACAGCTGGGTAATATTAATTGAAATCCTTTCTTGGAATCAAGTTGAAACAGCCTTTTTGTTAATTAATTAATTTAATTTTGTTAATATCGTCCCGAATTTCGAACTTCGAAATCTGGTCACCTTAAAAGTAATAATTAAGCAATTTCCAGATTATAAAATCAAAAATAATCAGGAAATAAATATACAAGTGCGTTTTTAGGATTCCTTAAACTGCTTCTTACCATTAACAACATCCAACTCCACGAGGTAATTTCAAAACCCAATCTATTCAAAATCAATTTTTGTGGCGACATCTATTAATCAAAATTTCAAACGACGTATAATTTGACAGCTATAAATTGTAGGTTATGTTATTTGTTTATGTTTACACAAAACGATGGACGAAAACATATCTGTAATAACAAATATAAATCGTCTATGCAGAACTTGCTTATCAGAGAAAAACGACAACGAATTGCAAATAGTTTTTGAGGAATCTATTGATGTAATGTTGACTTCTGTAGCGGGTGTTGAGGTTAAGTACTTGTCTAACCTAAATAATACTTTCATGTAGAAATGTTATGAATTTCAGGTAGCGAAAAATGATGAACTTCCATGTTATATCTGCAAACAATGTTTATTACAACTGGACTTGGCGTATAATTTCAAATTACAATGCCAAAAATCGGATGTTCAGTTGCGCGAGATGCTTCAACAGAATAACACATCGGAAAAAGCATTAATAATAAGTATCAATGATAGTTATGATGGTGGAAGTAATGTGGTTGATATAGAAGAAAATGTGAAATTTGACAGTGAGGAGGAGAAGAAGGAAATAAAAAGTCTAGAATCTAAACAAAGTAATGATACTGATAATGAAAAATTAAATAGACTGACAAAAAAGTATAAATGTACAATATGTAATAAGAAGTTTAAATTAGCTGATACTTTAAAAATACATAGTGCCAGACATGATAAAAAATTAAATTGTAAGGTTTGCATGAAGGAATTTAATCGTGAGTTAATTTGTATATAGCTAACTATAATATAAAGTTTAACTATAAATATTTTAGTGGTTAAACAATTAAATGTTCATCTTAAAACGCATTCCGATTATCGACCGTACCATTGCTCAATTTGTACGAAATCATTTAGTACAGCAGGGAGTTTAACGAAGCACATGAGAATCCATGGAGGAGAAAAGAAGCATCTTTGTATTCAGTGTGGAAAGAGATTTCATGAACACGGACACTTGGCTGTAATATAGATTTCATTTTCAGTTCTAGATGATACTGAGAAATTTATATTTTTAGGTTCATATGAGAACACATTCCGGAGAAAAACCAATAATTTGTAGCGTATGTGGAAAAGGTTTTGCAGATCCAAGAGGCTTAGTGGCTCATAACAAAACACATACTGGTGAAAAGAATTATGAATGTAACAGTTGTGGTGAGTTCATTGATTTGTTTGTTTGTATGTTACTGTCCGTTGACGTATTACTACGTTATATTTTGAATTAATTGTTTTATTAACTTAATTGTTTACCCTGCTTTATAGTGGAAGAAGACGACTTTGAATGCATTAATGTATGTAATAAGTTATGTGCTGATATATTTCCGGGGGTGAAAATGATACAAGTGAAAGCGATGATTCAGACTTCCCAATTTTAAGTGAATCTGAGAGTAGCAATTCCGATGATAATTTTGGGTTGGGTTGGGACACTGATGAAGTTTCCAATAAATTCAAAATATATTTCAGAAGTGGTGGATTTGTTTATTGGTGCGGATTTTTTGAATTATTATTAACAGAAACAAATACATATCATATGCAAAATATGCACAAATATAAATGTGTTAAAAACACTAAACAGTGGGAAGATACAACAATATCCGAAGTGAAACAATTTTTTGGTTTGAATATTTTAATGGGATAAGTGAGGAAAAATGGTATAAACGATTATTGGTCTACTGATCCGCACATTGAAACACCAATTTTTGGTAGTCATGGCCGGAAATATATATATATATATATATATATATATATATATATATAATTACGATACTCAGACTCGTAATAATCTTTTTAAAAACTATTTATTTATTT
>JAWQRJ010003742.1:0-11710 GCA_033557515.1 Diorygopyx duplodentatus
ATATATATATATATATATATATATATATATATATAGTTATATATATATATATATATCTTCCCAAACGAAAAGACTGACAAAAAAAATTAAGGAATTGAGATAGAAATTTCAATTTAAAGTTTCGTTTTGTATAACTTTATTTGTTCTTAAAACATATTTGTATGTTTGAAATTTGTGTTTAAAAGTGTTTAATTTGCTTTAAATTTGTTACTACTTTTATGCCGATATTAATATTTTAGTAAACGTGTGCTGTAAATAAGGTATGACGTAACTGATATCAAATAAGTAAGGTAATGTGTCACAAGTTACGGATGAAGTATTGCATCAAGTGCAATTACGTTCAAACGATTTGAGATATAAATTTGAAATTTGGTAATTTTAAATTATTTATAAAAACTATTTTCTAGTTTTTTAAACTACAAGATATGTTGATATTGGTATCATTTGAAAGATACTTGTTTAAAAAAAATAGTGTAATGATATCTTCTTAACGGGCTGTTGCTAATAATACCTGCCATAAGTAACTTTTCGTGAATAAAGAACTTCTAACTAAAACAAACTGAATCAAGGAGAAATGGTTCTTCTAATCTGATTATCAGTATTTTTTAGTAATAATTGGTAGTTCACTTGACTTAATGTAAAATATGGCTTAGTTTCAATAGGTCAAGTTTAAAATAAAATGACGTATCCACTTAAATTTAAAAAAATATTTGACCGAAACTGGACGTGTTGAATTATTAATAATTGTTGGTTTTGGCGATCATAAAAGAACGCATGTAGAAGCTTGCATGTTGTCATGTATTTAATCATATTCATCCAAACAGACCTCCAATTACTAGGTCTACAGTACCAAGAACAGTTCAAAGTATACTTCATTAAACCTTTTATTGGGATGGTTTGTGGTTTAGTGATTGATAAACTACGGACATCTGTCACAGAACTTGCTGCATATCATTATGTTTCAGAAAGGTCAATAATGAATATATTAAAGCAGCCCAAGTTGTTCTCCTATAAACCTTATGTAGTGTAGGAATTGCTGGTAGATGATTTTGATCGTGGGGTGCAATTTGCAGAAGTTATGATGCAAAAAGTTGAAACTGGTGCAAATTTTATCAAAAGTATTTTTTTGGCATGAAGGGACATTTCTGCTAAACGGTTCTGTAAACAGGCATAATTGCAGATATTGGTATAAGTTCGAGACTATTTGAACAAAACTTTTTACAAAATAATGGATTGGTTGAAGAGGACAGATTGAATGGCCTCCTCGATCTCCAGACATTTTTTTCTCCAGGATTTTTTTCTGGGACTATTTAAAAAGTATTGTGTATGAAAATAGACCAGCTATACTAGGTGATCTGGAAGCTAAAATTAGAAATGTGACAACCAACATTTCAGCAGGACACCTGCAGCATTCCTTATAGGTTTTTATTAACAGATCGTTCGGTTCGTTGCTGCCAAGTAGTAAATGGGCAACAGTTTCAGCATTTATTGCGATATTTCTCAAGTTAGTTTACACACAATTTTGTTATTATTGTCTATTAAACTATACTGTTTTGTAAAACAAATATGTTTCAAATGATACCAATATCAACCTACCTTGGGATTAAAAAAAATACGAAGATGTCGGTGTTTCACAAAAGCTCGAAACAATAAACAAATGGAATTTCTATTAAAAGATTGGTTTTTATAAACAACTTAACATCAGCAATTTTCAAATTTATGTCCCAAGCCTTTTGAACGTAAGTCCACTATATTTTATACGCATCCTGTATAATAAATATAAATACAATATAAGTATTTGAAATAATAGGAACTCTTCATTGCTGTCTGCCATGAAAAATTTTAATGAGAGTTTAGTACATCTATTAACAATCTTCTACTTAACGTATACTTTATCGAACATTACATTTCCAATCTTAAAGGTTAAGGTTTTCTGTTATTTCAACAAAATCAATAAATTATGTTTACTATATCCTGCTATACTCACATAATTACACTTATCCATCGCTTTTATTAATTCAAACAAGAACACACAAAATCAGTCTTTTGTCTGTGAGTTACTCTGTTAAAATAAAACGATATTCATAACTTTAATTCAACAATTTTTCTTCGTCATGACTATGCGACTTTAAGAATTTTTTTTGCATTATTTTAGTATGCGAGTATTGTAGGGTCTACAAAAGTACTCTGACAGATTGAAACTATTCATTTGTTCAGTTTAGATGTATAATTGGACAAAAATATTTCTCACTTTTTCCTCACGAAAATTACTCAAATAATCGAGCAGCAGTGTGACCTTGAATTCAGATTTGTGGTTTCGAATTCAGTTGCATAAAACTTATTTACGTGGAAAGGTCCTTATTCTTAACGAGTTTTCTTGCAATTGTTCATAATGTTAGAATAGTTTCTCACTACTCTGTATACAGTAATGGAGTATACTGTAGACCTGTTACCAACCAAAAAAATTGTCTATTGTGACATACGTCCATAATTAAATTGTATGAACTAGTTTTAAGTACTTATAACATGTCGGTTATTTTGTCAAATTTGCTACATTCTCATTGAGAAAAAAACTGAAAAAGCATAATTCATGCAACTTATTAATATTATGTAAGGATTGCAAATTTTGAACCAATACCAAATGATTTCATTGCAAAATTTCATTATAAAAGTGATACTCTTTATAAAACAAATTCAAACCTGGTTATTTTGCATGAGTGTTAAAGAGTATAAAGGAAGTTACTCCATTAAGGAAATGCAATTATCTTGCATTAATGTTAGTTACCTATATAGAATATTGACAATGGTAGTCGTTTATAAACAACTTGCATATTGTAGCAGGCGAGCGTACCTTTGAAAACACTCGTTAACAAGCAATTAGGAGTTTCAGTTTGTGGTCTACCATAATTGTAATTTAAACTATTGGTCATATGTATTTCAGTTGTACTAATTATAACGTGCAAGTTTATTTATAGTTCGCAACGCACTTTTAGGAACCAAAAATTAGTTAGCGTGGCAGACACATACATACTTAACTACAATTCATAAATCATCCCTGTATGTTTACTACATAAATGTTGTATTACGGAACTTAGTACGTAGAGAATTATCATTTCATTTTCAATTATGCTTATTATTAGCATCTTTTCGTATTTTATTTTCAGTTGTTTTTGCTGGAATTTGGCGTCTTTTTTATTCACAATTCACGTTTTTAGTAGCAAGCAGACAATTGTGGATTTAAAATGTATCGTGAAACGTATCGTGTATGTAAATACACACTAGTCGTACACTACAATAACAGTTCATATTTTCGTGGAACATTTTGCCTAAATTGTACCATGCCCCAAACTCGCAATCAGTGATTTGAAGCTATTAGCATAACAAATCAAATAACAGATTGCTTTGGACAAGCATCTAGATTATTTTGGGGTGAATCACACATTAAGGCCATAAAATTGGATCGTAGAGATTACTTTGTAATACAAAGAGAATAGTTAATATAGAGAACAAGCCTTTCGATTTGGAAAGGTTTGTTCTCCACAAACACATTAGAGGCTTTGTAAGCACGTATTTGTCAGTCAAGTCAAGTGAAAATTTGTCTCGTGATGTATTCGTGTTTGCGATGCCATTATCGAAGAAAATTACTGCCCGACTGTGGTCATATAAGTACCTGATTATGGACGTCATGTGCAACTGGGACAACGATGAGACTTGTGGACGCAGAGCAATTTAATCGATTGAAAAGGGAAATAACCTATTAGCCCTAATTGTCGCCTGTGTTCATAGATCTCACAATTCCAATTGTGGTACTCTGGAGTTTATTAGCAATTCTGCGAAAATATCAATGGTTGTGTGATTGCAAAAACGCTTTGAAAAAAATATTTATGGTGGACACTGTGAACTTACAAAACAATTTAGTTGGAAAACAAAATGATAATAGAAGTACATTTCCCATTCTTAACCCTAGAGTCCATGACCTAAATTTTCCCAACCCATACATAAAGTGAGTCCCATATAATAAAAATACGCGGAAAGGGTGGTGAAACATGGTTATAATGTAGTTAAAGTTATTTAAAAAGTACATATTTACCATATATTAACTTATAAATTACCTACTACTGTAGTGATTTTTTTGTATATGCGAACGAATTTTGAGAACATTTTCTTTGTACATAGGACCTCAAACATGGGCAAAGACTTTTCCCAATGCTGCAGGCGAAAGACAAAGTCCAGTCGACATAAAATCGGTCAACTTTGAAGTTATGAAGAAATTAAATTGGAAATACAGCCCAAAGACTACTATCGACATCACGAATACAGGATATGGTTGGAAAGTACATGTCGATGGCACAGGATCAGGTAAGGTGCACAAATGGGTGTAACAAATTTAACTTTATTCCATAGCCTCTCCCTCCCTCATACTTTTGCAATTTTTATCAGGAATTCAATTATAAAAATGGTTACAAAAATACAAAAGAAGTTGCCGTACGACATAAGAGTTTTATCAACTTGTATTTGTCGTACGACACTTACACATAATGTAGTTATTGTTCTTGTTGTATTGCTCTTGCCTATAGATTACAAATTATCCGTCAGTCAAGCACATCCTAAATGGAAAATATCTAATCACTCTCAGAATTCTAATGACAGGAAATTTTATCAATTATCAAGCAATTACGGATTATGTACTCAGCAATTACATTTAACAGTGTTTACTGCCTTATCATCTCTAGATATTGATAATGACAACGAGAATAGAATATTTATTGCTTATAAGAATGAACACAATCTTTAAATGAATATGTACTTCGTCAATGATTTTAGGTAACGATATGTTTGGTAAGATAAGGCATTGTAATGTGGGACGGACCTGTTTCGTATAAGATAACACCGATATGTTGACATCGCCCAAACCATCGTATCAGAATTCAACATTTTACGAAGTTCATCTGGCGGGCATAAAATATTGCAAAATTATAGAATTATTGTATTTTATATGTATCCTCTAAAGGTTGATTTTTACCATTAAGTTTACAGTACTAGAAAACTTACTGCCGTTGCCCACTTTTCAAATCAAACCCTTACTTATCTCACCATCCAATCAATATCTTCTAAATTTTTTACCTTACTTAAAAGAAGGTTAAAATTGCATTCATTCCATCCATAAAGCGATATGACTAAATTACTTCATGAAAATTTTTTGAAAAAAATACTATTTTAAATATAAGAATAATCTTATGTCTTATTTGAGTCTTATGCAATACAACATTAATTAATTTCAGAACTAATTGGTGGACCTTTGGAAGGGAAGTATGTTTTGGAACAATATCATTGTCACTGGGGAGAGACCAATGAAAGAGGATCGGAACATACTGTGGATGGAAAATGTTATGCAGGAGAGGTAAGTCGCCTGTACATAAATAATATTATGGTCACTTCGTCAACCACATGTTAGACATTTAAAACGATAATTAGCTTTCAAAATGTGCGCTTTCTTACATTAAATCTTATATTTGATGTCAGTGCGAAAATTCGTGGTGAAATAAGTTCCCTCCTATTTTTAAAATTTGTTACTTATGTACCAAAGAAGCGTCGTTTATTTCTGACTGCAAATATACAACAATCACAAAAATACTATGAACATCCTGGTTGTCACAACAAGGTATTATTAATGCAGTTGTACGCTCCAAATACTCATGCAAGAATGCACTGTATTTCAGTTATTCTAAATTTAAAATGTTTGAAGTGA
This sequence comes from Diorygopyx duplodentatus, assembly GCA_033557515.1. Lineage (NCBI taxonomy): Eukaryota > Metazoa > Arthropoda > Insecta > Coleoptera > Scarabaeidae > Diorygopyx > Diorygopyx duplodentatus. The sequence continues at coordinate 5,750 of JAWQRJ010003742.1, forward strand.
ACCATTTCCGATGTCAGGTGCAGTAAATAAACCGGACAGTATTATCGTTGAAAATAACCCAAAATCCATTCGTGATATATCACACCTTTTAGTTCTGAGATGAGAAATGCGGTGCAGATGTGTGAGGTCTTTAGATGTTCGGTTTATTACTTATCTTTCATTGTATGCGGTTTCTTGGGATATCAATAACAAGTAGAAATATTTGCAAAGAAGTGCAGAATATATGAACGTCATGTGCATAAAAATATCTTAGGGTTATCTGCGAAGCATATTACCCTGGCACATAAATCAATTAGATTGCTTTCTAATTGACATGACTAATTGCTCGGGTTTCGATAATCATGACCAGTAGTAATAACAATAATAATACAACTATCAACTATCACACGCGCTGAGTCGTCATTGTATACTGGTTGCGTACGTGACAAAATTTCAAACATTATACAATAGCGTCGACAGCAAAATTTCTTGTTGTGTTTTATCTTGTTTCCGAGTGTAAATAGTTTACAGTGTTGGGGAATAAGAGATAGTTATTAAACTGTGCCTAAAGCATACGCCGCCATCTTAAAGTTGAAACTATAATCTATGTAGATTTTTTCTTGTCCAAAGCTATACACACTTGGGAGCTATTATCCACAAGAGACAACAAGAATATAAATTTAGAGATCAGAGTAAATTTCCGCTCATACTTATCACTTATCACTTTCGATCTTAAATTTGACTGTAGATTTTATGACGAAAATCGTAGTAAGGCAACGAATGATAACGCAAGTATTATCAAAAATACTCTTATGGCCAACTTCATTGTTTTTACAATTTTATAACCTGCATAATTTTTGCAGTAGTGTTCCACAATAAAAATCTACTTTTGAAAGTAAATGTAGTTTATCAAACTAATTAGAATGGGATTTTCTCCTTTTGCTTGCATTTAGTTAGAATGGAAGTATTTTATTGTCTACAACAATACATATATTGTCTACAATAGTTATGGAATAAAACTATTGTTTTAATTACGAATGTCTTGTTGCTGATTTTATGTAATATATGTTGAAGTAATTCGAGATACATAACGTTCACAACTGTTGCTTGATTAATTTCATTGTCGATTCTATAATGATGGAAACGTAATATTTCCTTAAATAGATGAATGTAAAAGCTAAAATGTATAATTCTCAACATTTCAACACAAATTCTCTAAAATTATAATCTACTTAAGACGAAATAATTAATGTATTACAAAAATAACTACTTGAATAAGATATTAGAGACCGTACTGGACCAAAATTTTAATATCGGTATTCGGTATTCAAAATTTCTAATACCGGTATTACTATTCGAAAATTTACGTAATATCCAAAAAATAAAATGTTTTACAAAATTAACGTTGACTACAAAATGAATTCTGTTAGCTTAACACTTTTTCTTCAGAAGTAGACTTAGAATCAATAAAGTATATGATAGGAACATATGACATATTAAATGAGTGAATTCTATAACACAATAAAATTTAAAGTCCTTTATAGAGCCAGCATAGGCCCACTTATCTGTATTTCTTTGATAGCGGATAAACGGTGTCAATTTTAAAAGTAAATTTTCGTTTTTAAATGGGACACCCCATATTTTATAAAAAAATTTAATTCTTCATGAAATTTAAGGCTCACTTTATTAATTACATAATTAACGAAAAATATGGAATCTTTCGTGGGAGTTATTTGACATTTTGTAGTAAATTGGACGTTTGCAGAATGATATTAATTTTAGCGATTTTGTTGATATGTAATAACGAAATAAATTAACTGAACATTAACTTATTTCTCTAAATTATTGTTCCGAAAATTAATTGTAATGGAGCTAATGCTTAGCTTAGCACTAAACACGGTAAGAACTAAAGAAGGTAAAAAGCCAAGAACTTACGTTTTAAAGCGACTTGAGTTGAAAGTTAGCATACAGAATCAGTTTATAAAATAAAATTTAAGCCTATTTCGGTTTTTGCTACGATAATTAGAATAAAACATACTTTCGTTTTCTTCCTAAACCTAATGCTCTGGACAGCGAAGTGTTAACGATATGAACATTGAAGTTTTGGAAATTAAAATCCTGGAAAAGTTGTTTTTTTTAATGCAAAGATGTTTTTTTTTATAATCAGTACCTAATATTATACTTTGTCAAATTGCATTCTCTTTTTAATTTATCCGAGTATTATTAGCGTTATTTCTAACTGATTTCGAAATATTCTTTACTTTCTCAATATTTAATAATACCTAGAGTAAACCGAACGTATTGTATATTGAAAAATAATTTTAGATCATAAAGCGATATTTTTGAAAGTGAAATTTAATAGGGTTAAACTTAACTTGATAAGACTTCTTGTTTAGTAAGAAAGAGCTCTTGCAGCAACCGTTCCTTACTAAACAAGAGCTGTAAAACTGTTATGTTATTTAATTACTTATAAGTAATTAAATTACCGAGTTAAAAAAGATAATAAAATTCTATAAAGGGTTATAAAACAATAAAGAATCAAGGTCTAATGTCAAATGCTGCCCACTCCTAATAATACATTTGCACAGGATTTCAAGGGTAACGTTTTGAAATGCCATGAAAATTCTGTGGTACATACCTGCGACTGTAGTACAATATTTCCGTCGTATTTACCTAAGATTAACAATCTATCGATCATATCGACTTCTTGTCTCTTCATGGACTTCTCTCGAAAGGTCCATTATTCAGATAAAACAACTATGACATCGTTAAATCTAAAATTTGAATTAAGAAGTAATTCTGTGTTTATATTCTTAAATAAATTGAATCAATTTCCTCTTTAAAGTACTATCTCTCTCTGTAATCGTTTAGTCGCTGTCGAAGAAATGCAGATAAATGGGATACCTGTAAATTAGGTATCTCAATAGTATATTATAATTATTCATTAAATTTATTTTTTACGGTTACAAAATAAATAACATTGGTCGTTTATTGGTCACAGTTTGAGATATACTTCATTTTTTACTGTATTATGTAATAAAATGTAATTTTTATAGGAATATGTTAATAGCGAAATATCGGTATTTTTACGCCAATACCGGTTCTCGATACCGGACAAAATTCGTCCGGAATCCCGGTATCGGAATCATTTGCGATAGGGCTGTAGTGTAGTTTCTGAATTTGGCTGTAGTGTAGTTTAGTATTAGAAATGAAAAAAACGAAGCCATCTTATGTAAATTGAAAGGAACTCAATTGAATGTCGGAGTTTTGTCTTTCCACCAATTATTATAACATTTATTTGATAAAATAACTGACTTATTTTGAAGATTACAAATTATTTGGTAACTTCTTCAGTTGTAAAAGTTCTTATACATCATCAAATTGTAGAAAAATAGACCAATGCAGCCCAATGCAATAGTAACCAAGATAGTAATTTACAAAACGGTGCGAACAAAAGTTACGAAAAACCTGGGGATTGTTGGATTAAAATCGTTTCTCTTTTGGTAGATAAACTACAATAGTTCGAATCATTTGTTGTGCGAAGTAAAATCCAGAACTTCATAACATCTAATCGTGAAATCGAAAACTATTTTTCTAAATTTAGTACACTTAAAATATACACTTAATTTATGAACAATGGTGCGTTAGGAAGCACAAGCAACATACAAGATAATTTAGCGATACAAAACAAACATTAATATAAATATTTTATTATTTATTTGTATTATTATGTATTGTTTCTTCGTATTTTACCCTTTACTACAACAATATTTAATAAATGATTCTGAAAAACAAAACAATAATAAAAAATTAACAACGAAAATGGTATTAGCGATTATGTAGATTGTAACAATAAAAACTGCTAGCAATCTGCCAGGAGCAGCATGAATACTAGTTTCATTATTATGTATTACAATACTGTTAATTATAGTGCAGTTGTATAACTAATGACAGGTACAACTACTTAATGACTAACAATAATACCAAATCCCGGAATTCCCCATAATACAATTTCCAGTTAACAAATGGAAGCAACAGCGGCAAATCTTATGGCATTTGTTCATAGCTGACTATTTTGCACAAAAGTGTCATATACGACACCCAGGCGATCCTGAAATTTTGTTCTGCTCTGTAATATATCGTAGTAATGCTTTTGTCAATTTGGAAAACCGTTATGTCTGTATAATCTTTTCAACTTTATTTCATTCCAAGTGTTGATAATTAATGATTCACGTCGTCTTTTAACTTTTTGCTAACATTACAATTAAGTATTTATACTGCACTGCTTACCTAGTGTGAGTAAAACACACTATTACGAAACTCTTCTCAATAAATCCTATACTATTAAACGAGCAATTCTTGTATGTACATATTTATGTGTGTCTGTATGTATATTCTGACCGCGAAGACTGCTTTAAATTGACGGCCGATATTTACCGGATTTCAGTATTCCGATGGCAGGAATCGATTGAAATATGTCCGCGCCAAATTCAAAATCGAAAGAACTTGCAAGTAAAATTTGATTAAAGAATACAAAAGCCTGAAAGGTAAATAATTTTAAATTAAATATAGGCACTATTTGGGAAACTCAGCATAGATGGGTGGATGGGGTGTTTAACAATAATACGAGTAATAAATAAATAAACACTTTTTATGGACAACAAAATATTGGGATCAAAACTATGTTTAACTTTGAATATTAAGGAGTGTAACGAATAAAAAATAACAAAATTTGCAGGTGCTCAATCTATCTCGGGACAGAAATTCCACCTAAAACAGAGTTTTCAATCAAACTTTATTATACTAAAATAAACATACTTGGCTAAAATCATCCGTCGTCAGTGATACGAATATAAAAATTCAACTCAATAAACAAAAACACGTTAATAAAAATTATTAATAATAGTAATTAGAATAATTACTAGTTAAAAAAGCGGTAAACAGAAATCAAAATGAAGCCATTGATTATTTTCGAAGGAAAGAACGAAGTGTGACTAAATTAAAAACGGATTAAAGTTTTAAAAAGAACATAACAATATATACTGGTACACATGGAAAACTGGGTGAACCCGTACACCCAGTTTTCCATGTGTACCAGTTTACATGTATGTAATTTATTATTAATTTGAGCAATAAACAAAGGTAGGTTTAATTGAATTTATTTAATTTTTATGTGTTATTGTGGTGTTATTGAGTTTTTAGGTGTCTGGATATCAATCTTAATCATATAAAAATACAATTTTAAGCAATTGTTAGTTTATAGTTTATAGGTAGTTTTAGGATAAACCATCTTTATTAATTTTGAGAAATAAAACAAAACAATGTTCCTATATAATTATACTGTGAACGCACAGTATAATTATATAGAGACGAACACTGGAAGTATGACCTGGTCTACCAGGTACTAATTTATTATACGTATACACTATATGAGTTTTTAGAAACCCATTTTATAGCTATCTCCTTAGTTTTGGTATTTTGTTTTTTTTTTTGGTAAACAAAATACCCGTACAACTCAAACAAAATACTTGTACTCTGATGTGCAACTTAAGTATAATAAAAGTAAAACAATCACCATTTATACAGGACGGATGGAAGGAGCAGCGCGGAAACAGAAAAAAATGTGCATATTACTTTTATACAAATCTCTGCATATAATGCAATATATATAATGACATTTCTTCGCCTTAATTTCTTTGCGACCTTCTGCTTTTATAAGAAGTAAATAAAACTTTTTGTTTCCAAATGCCGTTATACGTATTTTATGAGAATATTGAAATATCAGTCTTTTTACGATAAGAACCATATCTGCATGGTTGAAAGCAACAAATTATTGTGTATGTAGTTATACGTAGGTTAGTGCGTAGTTGCAATGTAATTTCACGGCCTACTTGCCGTGATTCTTCATGCGTACCTGAAGCTGCAGCTAAGAGAAACTATATGTGTATATATATATATATATATATATATATATATATATAT